>JAXQQM020063871.1:0-59537 GCA_034641835.2 Pinus albicaulis
TAGAGTAAACCATCACACAAAGCATCACACATGAACACCAGGATTTTTAGGTGGAAACCCAAGTCGGGAGAAAACCACCGCTGCAGTTGCTCAGCCTTCAATATTTTATTATAGAGAAAACATCTTACAACATATGTGCCGGTGCAGACTCTACCAGCACGCAGGCACCCACCTGTGCTCGTTTACCAGCCTCTCCTGGAAGGGAGCTCCAACCCCCTGACTCGTTTACCAGCCTCTCCTGGAAGGGAGCTACGACCCCCTGATCTCGTTTACCAGCCTCACCTGGAAGGGAGCTACGACCCCCTGACTGAAGGCTACAACCCTCAGCACCTCTTAGGACCACGTTTCATCAATTTTCACACTGGATCCAACAACTTCAGTAGAACACAACTTGCAGGCCACGTTTCATCATATTTTCAAACCCATGCTTCAGCAAACCCTATTTTTCATACGCGCTTTCACTTCACTGATGTAGCGTATATACGCGCTTCTGTCCACACAAACCAACGTATACATCTGTGTATATTTTATTGCGCATACGCGCTTTATCTTTAGCGGAGCCGCGTATATACGGGCTTCCTCTGCGGCGAAGTAGCGTATAGATCTTCAATCATTATAGAGCAGCATACTTCTTCAGATCAGATATCCAGTTCAGATTTACCCTTTTTCTTCAGACAGATGTTCGCCTAGATGTTCACCTCATCACAGATCTAAGCCTTCCATGAGCAGATCTAGTAGGTACAAGTGCATTTCAGATCTAGATCCCCTTCTTCAACATTGGTGCATCATCCATTCAGATTTATCATTCAAGTGTAACCCTTTCCATTCAGATTTACTTCAGAGTGAAGTATTCATTCAAGCTCAGACATCTTGCACCCACACCCATGATTTGCACAATGAATTTCTTCTCCTTATATAGGTTTACCCTTTTCAACAATTATGAGCCAAACTAATACATGAGCCCAAACTACATTACTTCCGATGGTATTCCTGGACGGGGTCAATTAGGCAGATCATTACCCAATACAATGGGTCAATACCATGGTGGTTACCCCTGGTTTTTCACTTTTAGAGCGCTTTAGCCCATACGCGACTTGGCACGTTCTTTTCCGCGTGCATACGCGACTTCACTTAGACATATCTGTGTATTCTTTGAGACATACTCTTGCATCATAGATTTAGCACAATCTGAATTCCTTTCTTCACTGCCTTCTGTACATACTGCCTTATGTCTTCATCTTCATTCAGTGGGTTGCCATCAAGGACAACACTCTGCATCATAATGCCAACAACTTATGCTTTCCCCTTACTCTAAGTATTCCCCTCCATCCTGCCACATTAGGAACATCCTCGACATTAATAGAACTACTATATCCAAAGTTTACGAAGCTCTTAATATTGATGTCGTGGCATATGCTGTTGGCGGCTCCCATGCACGAGAGGCCATTATATCCCGCCATCTCTAGTGTTGCGAAGTACATTTCATGACTACTCCTCTTAGTATATTGATGGCATTGATGAGAATTATTCTCTGGAGTGTTAATTGTGATGAGATTGATCTCATGTGGGAAGGATGTCCTCTCAGTGTTAAATCTATGGTCGGGCATGGCTTCTCCCATTGCTATGTTTCTCTATATCTAATGATCATATATTTCTCCTTTGGATATGCTGCGTTCTTCCCCTCCTTAAAAAGTGTGGTTTCATCTTGCTCTTGTCTCTTATGGCTCTTCTGCGAGACTTATGACTCTAATTCCACTAGCCATCTTCAATTTCCATTATTCTACCTCTGCTCTAGTTGGCTTTGCAATCCCTTAGTGCTGGGAAAAGGTGTTTGAATTGGTGAAAACACTCTATTCAGGAGATTTTCTCCCTTGATATCCTCCTATGTGGAGCTTAGCAGCGTGTCTAGTGTGTAGGTCATCTCCAACTCTCTGTGGTTCGATGCAATTGGGTATGAGGTTAATTTTAGTAGTCACTATTCTACCCTTCTTTGGTTTTCTTTCTCTTAGGTGGTGAATTATGATCTAAAGCCTTGCTTGAATTTATCTGGTCTTGGTATTTTTTGGCTTGTCTTGACTATTCCTCGTTGCTTCTCCCTTCCTATTGCCTTAGGCGTACCCTCTAAATTCTCCGATATCTCTTAAAATTCTTTTGCTCCAATGGTTCCCTTCATTTTCACTACCATCCTCCGAGCTCCCCATCTTCATGATCACATTTAACAATAGCTTGACTTCGCCCTCCCCTGTGCTCCTCTCAGTGCCCCCCCCCCCCCCCACCTTCAAAAAATCATGTCTTCCAATAAAAAAATCCTTAGGATCCTCTAACTTTCCCAACCCTATAAGGAAGAGCCCCAAATTGCCCCTCCACATGGAAATTATGGATATTAAGTGGAAAATCCTCCAACATGATAATTTCCTAATCATTGTCTTTGGTGAAATTCAATCCTAAAGCAAAACTCTACTTTTCAGGAGGACAAGATTGATGCTCTTCACAGACAGCTTGAAGATGTCTACCTCAAAGGCAATAATGTAGAAAATGAACTCAGTCAAATGAAGCTACAAGTCCATCTCAGGGCCCTCAAGACTTTGATTTGAAAAAACCAATAGATGAAGACTCCCAATCTCCTCTGTGATGGGGGCCTTTTGTATATATATATTTTTAATCTCAATTCTACAAAATATATATATGTCGGAGCAATATTGTAGTCTTTTTGGTTTGTAGTTACCTAGTCTTGATTGTCTGTCCTCTCTCAAAGGACCCTTTGAAATTGCCGAAATGTAAGGACTTCCCATGTATTTTCCGCATCCAAATGTAGATTTAATACAAATATCTACTCACTATTGTTTAAAAATAAAAAATAAAAAATAAAAAATGCATTTAATATAAGTTAAACAACAAAAAATAACTCTCTTTGTGTCCTTTTTGCTATATATTTTGAATTTAGGTAAATGAAAATCATTTCAGATAAAAAGATAATGTTTTTTTTTTTTTCTTTTTTCTTTTTTATTGCATTTTTCATATTGGTTAATTAGCATAAATCTATTTTAAACTTTAATTTAGTAAGTATTAAGAGGAATTAAATTTCTTAATGTATACATTTTTTTATTGTTTAATTTGCCATCTTAAACTCAAAATGGAATCATATTTCTTAAAGAGTAAATTTATTTATCTTGATAGATAATGACTTAAGATGGATTTAATATAAAGGAATTGATATATATGACATATAATTAAATGACAAAAAATATTACACCTTGATATATTTGATCCCTCTCGATGTTTGATAAATCTACGTTTAAGATGGATTTACACGCAAAAAAAAATCATTTTTCTCTTTTCAATAATAACTTATAAGTATATCTTTATTGCTTTTATTATTACAAATTAATTAAATACACATTTTATTTTCCTATTTGCACGACCAATTCACAATCAAAATTAAATCTTTGTTGTTATTATTATTAATGTTATGTAGTAAAATTAACAATATTTTCTATTTATAGTTCTAATTCAAAATGTAAATCTAGCTTGACTCAAAAAATTGACGTCTATCTTTTCAAATGTAAGTTGTTATATATATATATTAACTTAATGCGATCTTGACAACATGTCCCCCATAATGGGTTATAGAGAGCCTCTTTGCTAGTTTTGTCTTTCTTTGTATAAGAAATATACAAATAGCATATTCCTCACATCTTTTCCTAGATAAGATACTAACATTTTAGCAATTAATGCATCACTACCTACATTACACTGGTGCTTACCTATACAAAAAATATTTGATAAATGATTTCCTTTTGTGTAAACTCATTAATGCCCAACGCTAAAGTTAGTTGATAATGTTCACATTAATGAGTTGTGAATAATTTGGTGGATAAATGTTAGTTATATTCATTGATGACTAACTAATGTAGGTTTTAACCTTGTACATAAATTATCTGCAAACATATCGTAAAAAAAGAAAATAAACAATAGCAAGAGCATAAAACATAAAATAGATATAAACAAAGATTTTCCCCTGGATCCCAAATCGGGACAACCAGCTTGATTTTTCATTATATTCCTTTTAGTGTTACAACACATATATATACATGCCGAAGCATACATAAACCTCGATCCATTAACCTTGGATTAGAACATAATTGTAGTTCCCTTGACCGGATCTACAAAATACCAGCGACCGAAAACCATCATTCCCCAAAACCATGTGCAAAACCATGCAAAAAACCATGGGTGGGTCCGCCCACCGAAAAATAAGGACCGAATTTTTTTGGGGGCAGTAGTGACCCCCCTGTGCGCCCGGCGCAACGTACAGGGGGATCCTTCACCCCCCCTGTGACCCCCCTGCGCGTGACTAGTCATGGAAAGAATATAACACATACCCAACATTCTCCCACTTGTTTTTTTCTTTTCGCAAGGGGCTACAGGAGAGCTTATTCATTAGCCAAACTCTGCAACACCCATTGTTTCTCTACACCAAGAGAACTTCTAAGTGCTCATAGACTTCGTCAATGCTTCTGCATGTGACTAGTCGTGGAAATAATATAACACATACCCAACAACTAACCATTATGTTACTAGAGGTGTATTATTACGAGGGGCATATTAAAAGTGTAGTCTAAACAAGAGACGATTTCGCCCAGAAAAGAATGGTTTCTCCATCACGAACTTGACGAAATCTAGTGGAAATTTTTGGAAATCCAAGTTACAACTATTCAGTTTTAGAATTTTAGGCACTTCAGGGATTCTTGAGGGTGTTGAATCCATTTTCACCATTAAAAAAGCGATTGAAACACTCTCAGTTTCATATTTTTTGAAAAAAAAAATGTTGGATTATGACAAGAAAATCGTTGTCCATGTGAAATTGTTACGTGCCTAGACAAGTACCATATTAGAAGGGGTCTCCCTCCACCAATCACACTTGTAATCAATTTATCTTATCATCAAAACAATTATATATTCTTCTTTTTAAACCATGGTGAATGTATAACTATTTGGAGTAATCTGGGCAAAGTCGAGGACCAAACAGTATAATTAAATATTATTGACTCATTTAACAACCAAGTACGTATGGATGTCTTTGTCCATTATTTTAGGAGTTAGATGTGCATTCCACCACTAGGTGTCCAAGTGCCCCTAATCCATTGTCTCTTTCATTACGATTTATCTCATTTATTGTTATTTATTGTTGTAGGAGTTTCATTATAGGTATTGGTACGCTTTAAGTTGGTATGAAAGCATATATCCATCTTAACTCTGAATCTACCAAGGGAAAAGAGGGATCAAACTCTCAAGATGAATACCCCTTTTTGAGTGCAAAACTTGAGAAAAGGTTTGTGCCTCTACAGATTTGATTCCTCAATACACTTGGTAAATACGCAATTAAGACATATCTATGTTGGCTTTTAACAATATTATTTATATTTCTATAAATTTCACATCTCTCTATATAGAAATATTTGTATTTCTAATTTTATTAAAACCATAGTCACATATACATGAGCTTGACATTTTTCTTTGACTTGTTTATGATTTTTTAATGTGATATAAATAACAATTCTTCTTTTCGAGGTAAGGCACTTTATATTCTCAAATGGGAGTTACATAGTCATTGAGTGACAATTGTTGGCATGCTTGGTGAGAAACTAGGCAAAAGATTAAACTGTAGAGTCTTGAGGTTGCTTAGGATTCTTTTGATCATTACATCCGTAAGATAAAATAGACAATATAGTGTTTTGTTATACCTCAGTTTTCCATGCATTTTGTGAACAAGATGCCAAAATTCAAAAGTGGAGGGTTGCATTGAAGCGAATACAGGGCTATTGTCTATTCTGCTTGGGATCTTTCTAGGGTGCAGCTTTATATATTGGGGTGCAGTATAATTGTTGAGGAGGATGTTGACCTTGTAGTCCAAGTTTTTCAATTTTTTTTATCAGCTCTACTTACGTAAGGGCATTGTCTAGTTGAGCTTGGTTGTTTTATATCGATTTGTCTGATTTTTCTTGAGGGGATTACCAGGCTGTTGTTGTGATCTGGATAATTCTTGGTCAATATTTTGTATGATGGTAGAGGTAAAAATGCTATTGGAAATGCGGTTCATGTCATGATTGGGAAGTTGTATGAAGGCTTTCAACTTTGTTGTTGCTGATGTTTGACAAGGGTTTGGATTGTGTGGCTTGGAGCGTGGATTGTTCTTGGTAGTTCAATTGTGATATGCTAGGTGGTCTCACCACGAATGTTGACTGATGTAGTGCCAAATAGTTGGCATGTTGTATCTTAGGTAATTTCACACCTTTGTGATGTCATTATGTGGTGGGGATCTGCTGTTGGACACCTGCTATGGGGAGAGAAGTATTATTTAGCCTAGTTTTGAAATTTTCTGATGCTAGCTTGAGTCTAGCAGTGAAGCTTTTAAGTTGAGATTGTGGTTGGCTAGTTGGTCCGTTAATTTATTTACTTCTCGATGAACATGAGATAGTTGGGGAGTTGGGATATGAGTTAAGAGTTAGATGTTGTTATGACTTGAGATTCCAACCTACATCTGTTGGTTGCTTTGGATGAATTTGTACCACACTAAATTCTTTGAAACGTGTTTATAATTAATTTTGAGTCTCCCTCTATGATGAGTTTGGGATAATGATTATGGATGGCAATGAGAAGGCTTTGCTCGAGAGCCCATATTTCTGCTATATTGTTTGTATTTTGGCCTATTTATATTGAATGGATATGAATGATTTAACCATTTGAGTTGCAGAAGGCTCCTCCTAAAGTTGTAAGTCATGGATTTCCTTTGGATGCTCTGTCAAAATTGAGTTTGATGAAGTCTATGAGAGGGGGAGACCAGGAGGGAGGGTTAGAAGGAAGAGAGGGGTAAACTTGGGGGATAAAATGATAAGATGAGAGGAGAGCCCCATGGAGGAGAGGATGAGTTTTTTTAGCATTGTTATGCTCCCTGTCATTTTTAATATAGGGGAGTGAGAGAATTGACTCTCGAAGGTTGTGGAGGATAAGATACCATAGCCTAGAGGAGGGGATGGAACTATTTTTGAGATTTTGTAGTTGCATTCTTTCCAAGTGTTCCATAGAGGAAAGTTGGGGAGCAGGTTCCATCCTTTATTTATGATAGGGCTAGAAAAGGGGGAGGTACGCCATGATAGGTGAGTGGAGGATGGTATGATTGTCCCATAGGGCGAATCTATAGTTACATTCATTGAAGATATGGTTGCAAGATTCAGCATGAGAGAGGCAAATGAAGAAAACCGATTGTTACAAAAATCCTTAGCGCAAAAGTTTATACCAGGTGAGAGTTTTGTTCCAAAGTAGAATCCATACAAAGAGGGTGATTTTGGGCTAGTGTTTTAGCTGCCATAATTCCTTCCATTTGGTGCAGTTTACATCTATGATAGGAGTGGAGAGGAGGTTGCATGCTTCTGATATGTTGAAGTTTCCTTGTGGTTGGTAACCCTAGTGAAGGATGTCCTCTCCCTCTTGGAGTGGAATTTGCCGACCAACTAGAATTTTTTGAAATTTATTTATTTATGAGATGTTAGCTAATTTTGTTCTACTGGTCCAATCTTTCCATTTTATCCATTGGGAGGTAGTAGAGGAAGCAAAACATCCATATTATGCAATGGTTTTGAGACCTTGGGCTAGAAGATAACTTTCAATGGAGTGGAGTTGAGATTGTCTGGATAGTTTTGGCCATTGATGCTAAGAATTGTTCCAAAATTGTGCATTTTGATAATTTTTTATCTCCCAGAAGAAATGCTCCGTGATGAGATTTTTGCGTTCCTTGGAAACATTCCATATATGTAATCCTTTTATGTTGTTTTCTAGTATGATGATTTGTGATTCTTGCAAGTTTGGGGTGTATTTGAATCACCACATTTTTCTCCATGGGGCATATGGATTTTTGATCCATCTCCACCATGTTTTGGCACATAGTACTTTGCTAATGGTTTTTGGATCTCTTATCTATATCATTCATTTTAGATTTGGTTGATAAAGTTCGTCCCAAGCAATTAGATCCCGTTTATTTTCTATTTTGTCTCCTCCCCACAGGAAGCTTCGCTAAATGTTTTGAATTTTTTTAAGGATAGATTTGGAGAAACAAAGGCAGAAAGGAGATAAATAGGAAGGGATAGGAGGATAGATTTGAGAAGGATAATATGACCTGCTAGATTTACAAGGTGAAAGGTTCAACATGAGAGACGAGCTTCAAATTTTTTAAGAACGTTTTCCCAAATAGACTATTTGAGGGGATTGTCAGTGAGAGGGGAACCAAGATATTTGGCTGGAAGGGAACTCTTTTGAACGTCGATAAGCCAAGAGATGTGAAATGACCAACAGGGTGTTGAAGAAGAAATTTGAGATTTGGCCAGGTTTAAATACATTCTAGAGGCATTAAAAATGTGTTAAGGATGTTCTTGAGAGTTGAATATTCTTTATTATGGGGATGCCCATGAGTAAGGTGTCATTAAAAAGTTTTTCATGAGTGGAGGAGTGATCTAAAGATTTGAGGGAGAGGATCTTTATGTGACAATTATGGAGGGAAATTGTAATGGATCACCCAAGGCCTTATACCATTAAAATTAATATGCAAGGGGAGATGGGGTAACCTTGATTTATGCCTCTGGATGGGAAAAAAGAGGGTGAGGGTGAGCTATTAACCAAGCTAGAGAAAAAGGTTTTAGTGTTGAGGGAAAGAATATTGTGAACAAAAGTTATCCTTGCTTTAAGTACTCTTCTAGCTTAAGGGATGCGACTATCTCTTATTGTTTTATCTCCTCAATTATTCCCTGTAGGATTATGGTTTGTTGAATATTGGCCATTTCCTACTCATGATGCATTCTGTTTGTGTGAATGTTACAAGAGTTGGGAAGATTTCATTCTTTGATCTTTTTCTTTATATATTTGAGAAGCAGAACATTGTGGATCATCATTCTGAGTACATAGGTCTACTAAATGAGAGTTTTACATGAAGTCATTGAATATTAGACTGTCTTCATCAAGTTTGTGGATGCCTTATTTTTTCTCCTTGAGATTTTTTTATTATATTTAAATCCCCACCAAGTATACAAGGATGGTCTCCAATTATTTGATATGTCCTTTGGAGGTTATGAATAAATTTTTTTCTATCAGGAGGGGAGTTAGGACCATAGAAATTAGAGATTTTACATGAGATGGTTGAATCGATAGGCTAAAAGGTGGTTGTAAGGATTCTTGGGAGGGAGAATTAGTCATTAAGGGTTATAGTAGTAGGATTCCAAATAATGGCGACGCCTCAAGAGGCTCCTTGAGAATATTGGGTGATGTGATCACTTTCACGCCAGATGGTCATGAGGATGCTTTGGAGGGTTTATTCAGAGTTGTTTCCTTTATCATCAGGATGTCAATATGGTCATTCTTGATTTTAATTGTAAGGGGTCTGCATTTGGATTTACCATTCAGAACTTGAATATTCCATGTGATAGATTTCATTGAGTAGGCTGAGGGCAGGGTTGAAAGATGGAATCCATGTTGTTTACAAGCCTAGAGTTAACTAGGAAGTCTCCTAGGGCTTGCAGAAGCTAAGTGTTGTTTTTCCTGGCTTTTATTTTTATTTATTTTAGATTGTTTCCATGAAATTTAAGCACACTTATCTTAAGACCATGAGATGAATAAGAATGAGGATGGGGAGAGTGACTTGATACCCGAGCTTGCTTTAGAAGAGCCTCTTATTTTTTGATATATGCTTTGGATATAAGATGAACTTGTTCTTTTAGTATTGTAGTTGGGTCTTAGTTGTGTCATTCTTCTGACGAGGGGGTTCACGAGGTTGGCCTGGTTCCCTATATTATTGATGCTCGCTTATTTGTGGTGGTTCTTGTTATGTGATCTATTGAAGAATTGTGAATTGTTTTTGTGTTTCTGCTCAATTATGGCTTGACATCATTGTTCCTTTTCATCCTATACTTTTCCTATTCTTAAATTTAGTAAATCCTTACCGATATTGAGTTGGGGCCATCGGAGAATTCGGATGAGGTTGATTTGTAGAAAAATTGTGGAACAAATGCCCATGCTCATGGCAATTGTGATAACAAAATGTGATTTGTTCATTATTGATTGGTTGTTCCCAGATCTTCTCCTCACTACTAAGGTGAATGTTGGCTGGCAGAGGTTGTGCGAGCTCCAAGTATGCACAAAGGTGTGCATATGATGTGTATCTACCATGCTTGGTAGTGTTAAAAACCATTACAAAGTTTTCTATTCCATTTCCAATGTTTGCAAGAATGCCTGGATCCCAATATTTTGTGGTAAGGAATATAGTTGAATCAAAACAAGCAGCGAAGAAAAATATTATTTTTCGAGATCAAAATTTTGGATCTAGGGTTTCATTAAGAGACTTGTTGAGTTCATTAAATATGGCCCACCTTGGAAGATTTGGTCTCTATCATCTATGTTATTGAATATTGTGGTAGGGAATCCCTTCAAGCCTAACTTCATATCTAGGTCGCCTTTAAGAGCGCAATTTCTTTAGATCTAGCTTATCAGAGTATTCTCTCATGGTTACATCCCAATAAATTTTCAAATGATAGTGTGTTCTCGCATGTATTCCACTTTTTCTCCTAGTTTCTCAAGCGATATCTCCATTAGAAGTGTCTTTGTCACCTAAAGAATTCAAGTCCCAGCTCCAACTATGACAGGGACTAATTTTTGTCAGGGATTTAGGGATGTATATGCCATAGTGCTTTGGGTATTAGGTAGTTTGTTTCATGGGTTGAGTTGATTTTGAAACTATGCTTTAGAAGGAGGGGCCACCCCCACCCCCATGGGGGCGCCATTTCTTGACACAAAGTTTGAATCTGGAGTGGTTTTAGAACCCTAGAGTGCTCCGTTGCAAAACCTCAATCAACATATATAGATGGCACACACACACACACACACACACACACACATGATAAGAAAAATTATCGTTAGTATTAAATTTTCATATGTTTATTAATTAAATTTATTAAGTTTCATTATGTTTATTAATTCTATGTTTTGAAATATTTAATTCTATGCATTTTATGATTTTTTTTAGTTTTATTAGTAAAAAAAAAATTACAATATAACAAGTTGAATTGAAACGAATTGTTATTTTTATTACTTTTTAATTGAATTGAAATTATGTTTTATTATTATTATTTTTCAATTTAATGCTTCATTCTATGTTTGTTGAGTACCTCTAGAGACAATCAATTTTTCTTATCATCAATACAAATTAAAATTTCTTTTTCTTTAACAATGGAAAATTAGTCAAACAATATAATTAAGTCTTATTAATTTGTTTGACTACCAAGTACATATCAATGTCTTACTCTGTTAATTTATGAATTTTAGGTGCATTCCGTGTAAAAGTGCCCCTGACTCTTTGTCTCTTTCATTTTCTTTTATCTTATTTTTTGTTATTTATTTTTGCAGTTTCATTATAGCTATTAGAATGCTTCAAGTTGGTATAAAAACATATACATTTTATTTTTGTTGCGCATTTATTTAGAAAATTTTGAAACATTATATTCCTAAAACCATTGTAGATATGAATACTACATAGAACAATGTGTAGTTTGAAAAACAAATTGCTGAAATCAAAAGTCACACAATTAAGATATTGCAACTTGAAAATTTGTTATTTAAGGATTTTATCTCTATTATGGACATAACTCTATTTATAGGAATTTCTCAAATTAAAAGTCACACAAGTATGATATTACAACTTGAAAATATGTTTTTTTAAGGATTTTATCTCTATATGTACATAACTTTATTTATAGGCGCTTTTAGTGTAGATAAATTCTAACAAACTGCCCAAATTGAAGCTATATTAATAATGGATTTTAGTAGAGCATTTTCTTGGCTACAATTTGATATATTATATCACAAAGCTTTGAGCATTACTCAACAAATTACAAGCTCTGTAATTTTTCATACATTTTCACCTTCAAAATCTCGACAAAAATGGGAAAGTCAAAATTGATGTAATCTTTTATTTTTGTATGAAACCAAGTAGTGTAGCGTATTTGAAAAACACACCAAAAATGTTTTGGATATATGTGATACTTGAATGACACTTTCTACAAATATTGAATATTTTAGCAATATAGATTTATGGGTAGATTTAGAATTTGTTTGAGAAGAATGCTATGGAGATATCTTCTAGATGTGTAAATATGAATAGTTTCACCTTATTTTTATTGATTTTACCCTTGGTTATGATGTTTCTCCATGCCAAGAAGATTTACAAGATTCATGCATGATCTCCTAACACCTTTTCTAAGGATCTCTTCCTCTCCCTAATGAATATATTGTTATGCAAAATGATGAATCTCCTTATGAAGGGAAGTTATAACTGGATATAATCATTGAGTTGATAAGGAGAAAATTGTCCATAGGGAGCATCTTAAGGAAACAATAACTACTATGAAATCCTCTTTATTAAGAACACCATGAAGATTGAAAAATTATAATGGCATCCATAAGTCCTGAGTTCATATTAATCAATGCTCAGTCATTCCCACTGTTGGTCTTTACCATGGATTTGAGACATAGGGCCTAAGAATGATAAGTGCATTGGTACCAAATAAGTTGGGTGTTGTCTACGACTCTATTTTATTGGTATGGTTACAAGGCAATGAATTCAACTCCAAGTTTTAATTTTATCTACTTCTTCCTTATGTTTCGATCTCAAACATTTTAGGAAGGGTAGGAATGTCATGTGTCTACACGATAAATGACAAGAAAACTCATGGAGGTATTTCATGTAATTTATTACATTTTTTGGTTTTTGGGTCTTTAGGTTAATGATGACATAATACCTTAAAAATGGATTTATTTTTTACAATCATGCCTATTTTGTTATGCAAGCATTGAATAAGTAATTAATACTAGGATTAGAGATAGCTTTGGGGAGAAATATTTTGAAGGAGAGGAGCACCTCTACACAACATATTTTGTAAATGAATTGTGTTTATAAGATCGTTAATGTCCAATCATTAAGTTAGTTGAGATTTCTCATATTAATGAGGTGTATTACTAAGTGTATAGGTATTAGCTATATGCGTCAATAACTCACTACTATGTTAGTGCAAAGGTGTTATTATGGGAGTTGTATTAAAAGGGTTCTCCCCCCTCACTTGTAATCGGTTCATCATGTTACCAATATAATCAAATATTGTTTACACAATTGAGTACCAAGTACATGTGCTATACATAATCTATGACTATGGACATAAGTATCTCCCCTAGACTAGGTGGCTTAGTCTAGAACAATAGAAGGAAAAAGTAACTATTGGTTTCTTTAAAGTAAATAGATAATGTGATGAAGCTTACCTGTAATCCAACGTATGCTTCACTCCTTTCTTGTCTTGAATGCTCCAATCCTAGCTCTCGTCGCTATAATTAGAACCTGCACATTCATACAACACAAGCCAATGATCTACGATATCTGTGTAGCATCATCTAAATACTTCATTCAATGGATCAACATGTCATCGAAATAAATTAAATCATAACACAATATATAGGAAAACAAAGAAATATTTGCGTTAATATAAATGGAAGGATTTACAACCAAAAATAGGAGTTGATCTTGTAGAAGAGCTCCTCCAAGTTGACTTGTTCCTTCTTTATCACAAAGTGAACCTCTAATCACCCTAATGCATGAAATGATAACTCTTCCTAACAACAACATGAGAGTAGAATTATATCTCCAAAATCCAACCCCTAGCTTGTGTGTGGCCACAAATATATAGAATAGGAGGGTAAGTTGGGAGTTCTTATCCATTTACCAATCTAGGGCTTGAGATCCACCCTTGATGGGAGGATGGGATCAAAGGATAAGGGATGAAAACTCCAAGGTAGGATATGATATGATCCAAATTTTTTATTTGAGGTAAATGGTTGTAACAAATTCTGGAAGCTTTTGCAAAAAGAGGCTTCCAGAATCTCTCTCTTTTTCCTGAATTTCTAGGACCAACTTAGGTGCATAGTGGAGCAACATGTAGGTGATTAATGCAGGCTAGAGTGGAGCAGCCTGTAGGTGAACGCTCTCTAGCAGGAGGCCAGGGAGTTTTTGTCCTTAAAATGAATTAAACAAGGTGTTTTCAGACATAAACTATGGGATATGAGAGTGTCATGCATAGGGCTTTGTGCCATGATGATTTCACGGTGTAAAAGGATGTTGATTGATCTAGTTGGTAGGTCGAAAAAATAGATGCGACAAAATGGCCTATAACAATATGGATATTTATTTCACCATTGTTTTAGGGATTATGGGTGCATTCGAACCTTTGATGTGTAGCTGCCGTTTGTCTCTTTCAATGCTGTTTATTTTATTTTGTTGTTATTTATTTTTGGAGCAGTTCCATTAAGGGTAGTAGGAAAATGTAATTATGTTTTCCACCATAAATTCTTAATAGAAGTTGGTGTTAACTATATTAATCCACTTTAAATTGTATGTTGTGTTGTTTTCTACAATATTATGTATTTTATTTTCCATTTCATTCTCAAATTAAATTGAATCATTGGTATCTTAGAAAACTACTCTCTATCATTTTTCATGCATGTGGGCCCCACAAGATAAAGTATGTTAAGTTAGACCTCAAGCTATTTGAGCCTTCAAACAAATGATTTCATCATTTACCTAAGTGAACCAACACGGTAAACAAAAAGAAAGATTATGGAGCAATAGAGCCTATCGAGTTGTTGCTCCTAGCCTTGAGAAATAAAGGAAATAGATGATGGGTCATTTTTCCCAAATCCTTTGGAAACTCCTAACAACAATGAAGCAAACTTCAATAAGAAGTCATATCAAAGGAACAACACACTTCAAGGTACAAATTAACTTTGATATCCATTTGTTTAAATGAAAAATTTATGCATAAGTTTTAGAGAGATGTTTAGTTAGATTATGGGTTTATTTCTCTATTAACATTCTTTCAATCCCTTCCCCATGTCAAACGCTAATAGGATTATGATTGTCAACAAAATTTTGGAGATAGATTTAGGGTGTATAATACAAAACCCACCTCAAGGGATTTTATCAATGCACATAAGGAGGAGTATTACGTTGTTGAAAACTATGTTGACTAATATTTGAGATGGAAAATCTTTCACTGAGGTAAGGACTAAGCTATGCAGGAGCATACAAATACCTAATTCCATACACTATGTGATAAACCGAGTATCAAGGGATTTGAGTGACACATGATTCTCAAATACTAATTTTTTTTACACAAATACGTCTAAGAAAAGATGTAGTTTATAGGCATCTCTTCAAATAGGAGTAGCTTGTGCCTTAAAATTGATATGAATTCAATGAATACAATCCACATTGAGGGTGGAACCTCCTTTTACAATGAATACACTACAAGACAAGATATGATGATACTAGGTCTCCTATGAAGGGTACATTTATAATGAAAGGGTACAATGGAAGGCTTGGGCCTACATAATAATATAACAATAGAAATGTATTAACTCAATGTATGGGAAATAAGGATTTTTAGGGTTAAAAAAAGGGTTTTTAGGGCTTAACATGTCCCTCCCTTTCAAACAAGTGTTGTCCTCAACCCTTAACTAACTATGGGTGTTTCTGCATGGATAACTTATCTTTCCATGTTGCCTCTTCCATTTGACGAGGTACTCAATAATTACTTGATTTATCACCTACTTAATCCATGTTTCATGGATTGTTTCTAGTGAAGAGAATGCACTCTAGTGAGATTGAATGATTTCATCCTCAAACATTCCTTGAATCAAATGCTCAATCTCACTCTTATGTGCATATGTATACTTGTAAGGCCATATGTTAGGTGGTAAAATTCCAAGCTGAAATGAATAGCATGGTCATGATCTTGAGCACGTGGAAGACCCTTAGGCATCTCTCCAATTACCTTGGAATGATTGTTGGTAACTTTTCAGAGATCCACTAGAGTAGAGCATATAGATGTTTGAACATCTAATGAGAACAATTGTGAAGTTACACCATGGTGTCCTTTATTGAGTACTTTTGTCATGCTATTAAAGTTTATCACTTTAGATGGTTTCACTTATATGTCTCTAAGCTCAATTTCCTTTCTTCATGAGGAAAATATCATGAAAATATCTATAAAATTAAGGGTCATTGTTCCCATTGATTATAACCTTTGGACCCCTAATACAAAATTAGCACCACCCATTTGGATTGAAATCGTGGGAATATCTAATAAATCAGACCCCATATTTAACTTAATTATGTGTAATTTCCATGAACAATTAATGGTTACCTCCATTTGGAATTATTACTTGAAATTCTGATGTTGGAAATATAAAGTAATTGAGAAGTTTTTACAAGTTGTAATTGATGAAGTTATGGGTACCACCACAATCAATCAACATTATTTCCTTTTTATTTTTGATATATCCTTCTATCTTGAGGGTTTGTGGAGTACAGATTCTAGCTAATGCATGAAAATATATTGTTGGAGTAGTCTTTTCTAGCTTTATATCTTGTAATGGTTCCAATTCTTCATCTTCTTCCTCTTCATGGTCTAATAATGTAGAATGCTTTATTCTTGTCGCATTTGTGCAACTTACTATACTTGTTGTCACAATTGAAATGTAGCCCCTTTGCTCTTATTTCATCCATTTTTTCAGGCGTCAACCTTGTTGGTTGGGTGAGGTTAGGAGAGGGAGCATGATGTTCTCTATAGTTGTTAGTGACCACTCTTCTAGTAGCCATATTTTTACTTTCAACTTTCCTTACTAGATTGAAAACCTTGATCTAGTGATTTAGGTTCAAAGAGATGCATACCATGTTGGATGTTATCCTTTAAAATTTTCATAAAGAGTCTAGAAAAGTATCCTTTGAAATGTTCTTTACCCTAATACTCAACTTTTGGAATTTTCGAGTATGCTCTATAACTGGTTTTTTTTTTTTCAAATATTTATGAATTGAATAAAGAATGTATTACTCTTAATATTCCCATAATGTGATATCAATTCCTCTGTGAAAAAGAGCCAAGATCAATAATAACCTTTTTCCTTTCACAAAAATTGATACCATACAAATTGATCTTGTTCTAACTTTGGATGCAATTTTTACCTTTTGTAATGCTGCCACTTGGTGTAGGTCAAAGTTTTTCTCCATATGAAATATCCATGTTATAGGACCATTACCATCAAAATTCCTCATATCAATATTCGAAATGAATTAGTTCCTTGGTGTTTCCTTGAAGACTTGATGATGTGAATCTTCGATTGAAAAACCAATATTATGGGCATGTGATTCAATAGTTGTGCTCTCCAATTGAAATAAAATACTCGTAAAATATTGAGTTTCATGGGATCTCCATATATTTTTTAGGAAGCTTCCCTGATAGAAGATTTTCCATGGTGTCAAACCATGAATGCAACTCCAAATTGTATGTTTTCCATTAATATGAACATCATTATATACAAGAAGAGTGCTGACCTTTGGGATTCTAACTCCAAGGTATTTTCTCATTTTAATTGTTTAAATTTCTTTATTTACATATTTTCGCCCAATCCTTTAGGATTAGGTGTCTAACACCCCCCCCCCCCCAATCTTTAGGGTTGTTTTTGAATCCAAGCAATCATTATAAATCTTTGAAACTTTTCTCTTCTTTTTTAGGTGTGTGTTATATTCTTTCCACGACTAGTCGCACGTGCGAGGGGGGTTACAAGGGTGGCCTAAGTCTACCCCTGTTTTTTGCACCGGAAGCATGAAGGGGGTCACAAGGGGGGCGCAACCCCCCTGTTGTGGGGTTTTCGGGGGGGGGGGGGGCGATATCCCCCTTACACGAGGTTAGGGGCAATGGCTTGAGAAATTTTTTTTGGACCCTCTATTAGGTGGTTGGAACTACCTATGGTTTTGTGCATGGGTTTTGCACATGGTTTTTAGCATGATGGTTTTATATCCATGGTATTTTGTAGATATGGTCAAGGGAACTACAATTATGTTATAATTCAGGGTTAAGGGATTGGGGTTTATGAATGTTTCGATATGTATATATATATGTATTGTAACATTAAAAGGAATATAATGAAAAAATTAATCTGGTAGTCCTGGTTTTGGGATCCAGGGGAAAATATCTATGTATATATGTTTTATGTTTTATGTTCTCACCATTGTATATTTTATGTTTTAAGAATTCGTTTGCAGGTAATTTTTGTACGGGGTTAAAACCTACATTCTTAGTGCTTTGGTGAAGATTTCTGCAATTTTCTCATTTGCGGAACAATGTCGTATGTGAATGGTCTTAGTCTCTACATGATGTCAAATCACATGATGCTTTATGTAGATATGCTTGGTTCAATCATGGAATTTGGGATTCTTAGCCAATTTAATTGCAAAATAATTTTCAATCAGAAGAGGAGTAGAGTTCACTTGTTTCTCCATCAAATAATATCATTAATACAATTATATCTCCTTATTTTTGAAGCCATGGTGAATCTATAACTATTTGGAGTAGTATGGGCAAAGCCCATGATAAAAAAATACAATTAATTATTATTGAATCGTTTAACTTCCAAATACATTTGGATGTATTCCTCCATTATTTTAGGAATTATAGGTGCATTCCACCACTAGGTGTGCAAGCGACCCAACCCGTTGTCTCTTTCATTGTGATTTATTTCATTTTTTGCTATTTATTGTTGTAGTAGTTTCATTATATGTATTGGTATGCTTCAAGTTTGTATGAAAGCATAAATCCATTTTAACTCATAATTTCCCAAGGGAAAAGAGGGATCAGAACTCTCAATATGCAAACCCCTTTTTGAGTGCAAAAATCGAGAAAAGGTTTGCACCTATAAATATTTGATTCCTCTAGACACCTGGTAAATAGGAAGTTAAGATAGATCTATGTTTTTTTTTAACAATATTATTTATATTTCTATAAATTTCACATATATAGAGAAATATTCTTATTTCTAATTTTTATTAAAACCATAGTGACATATACATGGGCTTGGAATTTTTTTGACATGTTTATAATTTTTTAATGTGATATAAATGACATTGATTTTTTTTTTTTGAAGTAATGAACTTTATATCCTCAAATGGGAGTTACATAGTCATTGAGTGACAATTTTTGGTTTTCTTGGTGAGAAACTAGACCAGAGATTAAATTGTAGAGTCTTGAGATTGTGTAGGCTTCTTTTGATCATTACATATGTAATATAAGATAAAATATTGTTGATGGTGTTGGATACCACTAACATACATGGGGTCTCTTCGATGTGAAGCTCCAATTAGACCTGACATTGTTTAGAGTAGGAGCTCCATCTGAAGTATCGGTGCGACCACCATAACTCAATGTTTTCCTTGGCTACAATGGGAAACATAAGAGTTTAAAAAATAACCTTTGAAATTGGCAAGCAAGTTGACACTGAGAAACACCAATTGTAATGTGTAAAATGATTCCTTCACAAGAAAGGAGACAAGAGTGGGTCTCTAGAAGGAAAGTAACAATACTATCCCAAGAGAGGCACATAGGAGCGGAAAAAGATTTGATAGTTATCTAGCGAAGCAATTCACATAGACGTAACAATCATTAAAGAAAATAAAACACACATTCAACAAGATGAACACAAAAGCCAATGAAGTAGTTCAATTTATTTAGTACATATGAACATAACAAATACCACAAACATCTAAAGAATAGTCTTACAATATTCACGATACATACATGAAGATGTGTTGGCTCAATGAGCTTCTAATGATTAAGTGAAAGATCCAAGTACACGACTACAATGTTGAGCCACTAGCTCTAATAGTGGGACATTAGGTCACTTCTTGCTTCTCCAAGGAATGATCTTTCTCTCCTATGCCAAGCTAGAGAAGCCAAGGCTAGCTCTCCAAAGTCTATTAATTTAAAATCCATTTTCTTGAGTTATGAGGTTTCTTTTATAACAAGAGGAGTGACTTTTAATATCATCTATGACTCTTAATTTTGTAGGAATTTACAAGGTAAGTTCCTTAGATAAAACACCAAAGGTCACCGCTTACAAAAAAGTCACATATCAGTACATCAATATTTGACGTGCTTAAAACCCTCGAAGAGGGAAACAGTCCACTGCATGAGCCAACATGGACGCTTCAGGAAATTTATTAATATAAAGAAATAAAATTTACATAAGCTTCTCTCACAAATGATTACCAGACAAATGACCCTCCATGCTCTTTAAATAGAGATAATGGACCAATCGGGTGTTATCAGATCACTACATATCGTGTTAGTCGGATTATAAGTTACAAATGTACATAGTAAAGAAACACACTTTACCTAACTCTACGCTAGACCAAGTTATACTTAACTATTTCCTATGTGTCGGAATATCCTAACATCCCCCCTTAAGAACAAATTGGGATAGGATTGAAGGATCTACAAAGGTGACACAATAGGAGAAGGAAGGAGGAATTAGAGCCTATCCCCCCCTTAATGATAAATTTCCTGAACTCCAAGCATAGATCAAATTTTGGTACGCTTCGCTTCTGTGAAATCCTTTGTAAAGTTATCAACAACTTGATCATTGGTTCAACAATACTGCACTTCAAGAACACAAACATGAATGAGATTTATGATGAAGTGTATGTGTAGCTTAATGCGTTTCATGCGCTGATGCTGAACAAGATCTTTGCATAGCTAAATGACACTCTGATTATCACACCAAAGTGTAGTTGGATGCTGCTGATGAAGACCGAATTCATATAGGATCTGACGAAGCCACATGGCTTCCTTGCTGGCTTCAACAATACCATGATGCTCTTCTTCTACCGAAGAAAGAGAGACGACACTTTGTTTCTTACAAGACCATGTAATATGTCCTAGAACAAGGGTGAATACATAACCTGCAGTAGACTTTCGATCATCAAGGTCACCATCCCAATCATAATTAGTCAAACCAATCAACAATGGAGATGCTCTTGCACTGTAATGAATCCCGAACTGAATTGTACCTCGAATATATCGAAGTATTCTTTTAGCTGCTTTCCAGTGACTTTCATGAGGTTTGTGCATAAACCGAGCAACAAGACCAATGACAAAGGAAAGGTCAAGACATGTATGAGTTAGATATAGAAGTTTACCAACAAGTTGAAAATATAAGGTTGCATCAACTTCAGAGGAAGTACAAGTGACTGAAAGCTTGACTCCAGACTGAATGGAAGAAGTTCCTGGCTTATAGTCTTCGATGTGAAAGTGACGTAGAAGATCACAGATATACTTGTACTGAGAAAGGGTAATACCTTCTTTGGATTGCAAGACTTGAAGACCAAGGAAATAATGCAAGTGTCCCAAGTCTGTCATTTCAAACTTCTTTTTGAGGCTAGAATTCACATGGTTTATATGGTTGGGATCACTACTAGTAAGGATAAGATCATCAACATAAACAACAAGGATGATTAAGGACTTACCCACTTTCTTGGTGTAGACAGTGTTGTTGGAATGACATCTAGAAAAGTCATTACCTAAGAGAAAGCTATCCATTTTGGTATACCAAACCCGAGGGGCTTGTTTGAGACCATAGAGAGATTTCCTAAGGTGACAAACAAGGTTAGAGTCGTTTTGGATAAATCCAGGGGGTTGTTCCATGTATATTTCTTCATGCAAGTCCCCATGTAGGAAGGCAGATTTAACATCTATCTCATGGAATTCCCATTTAAAGAAGGCAACAAGGGAAAGAACAAGGAAGATAGAATTCATTTTGGTAGCAAGGGAGAAGGTTTCAGTATAGTCAATGCCTTCAACTTGTGAAAATCCTGTTTATCCACTTTTCCATCTGGTCCAAACCTTGTTCTGTAAACCCATTTGCATATGAAAATTTTTATTCCCTTTGGAAGAGGAAAAAGATCCCAAGTATCATTTGCCAATAAGGAACGATATTCTTCATTCATATATGAATCCTAATTTGGATGACCTGAAGCTTCTTCAAAGGTTTCTGGATCAAGATTTTTTGGAACTTGAGCCAATAAGGAAGAGGATTTGTCGAACTGAGAATGTGTACGACATTGATTTGCAGGGTCACCTGTAATAGAACTTGTTGCATCCCAAGTAGAGCAGACCCATTTTGGAAGCTGTGGAGGTAAAGGAGGATCCTGAGGAGGTGGAGGAGGATTTTCATCCTCGTTGTCATCATCTGAACTAGAAGGAATGCTATCAAAAGTAGAAGAGATAGAGAGAGGTGGCACATATGTCGAATCAGGTTCGTAGGCCAAAGGTGGCACACTCGTCAAACTAGGCTCGCAGGCTGATATATTTTCATCAAATTTTACATCTCTTCTAATGATTACATTTTTGGATTTGGGTTGAAGAAGTCTATATCCTTTGACATCTTTAGAATATACAACAAAAATGCATTTTTCACTCTTAGTTTCTAAGGATTTATGTTTCTCATATGGAATATTGGGCCAGAATTGTAATCTATGGATAAATTACGCTTCCCTAGGCAGGTGTTAGCCTAGAACAATAGGTGAAAGACTATACTACCGTTTCTCCTACAACATTTATCCATTCCAATTTAGGGTTGGGAGGAGGTCTCAATGGATTTTATCACAGGTTTACCCAAGTATGAAGGAAAGAGTGTCATCATGGTGTTAGTTGATAGGCTTACCAAGTATGCACACTTTTGTGCATTATCTCATCCTTTTAAATCTAGTACAATTGCTATTGCATTTATAGAAACAATTCAAAAGCTACATGGAAACCCAAAGATTATTGTAAGTGATAGAGATCCCATTTTCACTAGAATTTTTTGGATGGAATTATTTTCTTGTCTTGGTACTCAATTAGCTGATAGCTCATCTTGTCATCCTCAATCTGACGAGAAAAATAAGATAGTGAACAAATGTTTGGAAGGATATTTTTTTTGCTTTGTATTTGATAAAAAAACACAATGGGTCAAGTGGTTAGCTTTAGCTGAATGGTGGTATAACACTTCCTTCGATACTGCAACAAAAATGACCCCGTTTATGGAACTTTATGGATATCATCCACCATCCATCACATCATCTTTAATAGAAAATTCTAAGGTTCAAGCTAAGTAATATCACATCAAGCATAAACAATAAGTTCTACAACTCTTAAAGGATAACCTCACTCTGGCATATAATCAAATGAAACAACATGAAGATTTTCATCGCAGTGAAATAAGTTTTGATGTAGGTGACTGGGTATTTTTACGGCTACAACCATACAAACAAATTTCCCTCATAATATGGTCCTTACAAGGTGTTGCAAAATATTGGTACTGTGGCATACAAATTGGAGCTTCTTGCATCTTCCCGAGTACACCCAATTTTCCATGTTTCATGCTTAAAGAAGTTTATTGGTGACAAGATCCTAGTTCAAATAGTGTTTCCAGAACTTAATGAAGAAGGAAAACTAATATTTGAGCTTGAAGCAATCACGAAAACAAGAACCCAAAAACTACAAAATTGATTAATTTTAGTGTATCTCATTAAGCGGAAGAAATTACCCGCTAAAGGTTCCACATGGGAGGATGAAGCATCCAGAACTACTCAAGCATTGAGGTCAACACTTTTTTGAAGGAGAGGGGCATGTTAGGTCCATATAATACTTATATATTCCCCTTATTGTTATTATGATTGTATCCCCTATTGTTATTGTTGTGCATATGTGTCCCCCATGTTGTTATTGTTTTCCCCATAGAAGCCCACTATTTTTATTGTTGTGCCCTTACATTATTATTGATATGTAGGCTCTGATTATATTGTGACCCATTAGACCCCTATATATACCAAGGAATTCTTATCATTTTTATCATCCAAAAATTATTCATTTATGTAATGTAAAGGAGTTTTCCCCCTCGAAGAGGATAATTTTTAAGTCGTTGATCTATCTTTTCTTCTATTTTGTAAGATGGTTGCATAACATCTAACATGATAGGAGAGTGGAGGTAATGCTAGAGGGGTTGTGGTAAGAGAGGTGGAATATGATGTTCTGATTTTTGTGAAACCAGCTCCAAAAATAGAAGAAAAGAGATATCAATGCCGTAGAAATAAGCCACTTCGAGGGGGAAACCTCCAATACATTACATGAAAGAACAATTCCTAGATGATTCAAATTACAAAACCTCCTTTCTATATATAGGAGTCCATGGGCCACAATGTAATCTTAGTGGGGCCACAATGTAATCATAGCCAACCTAACAATAATAATTTAAGGGCATAATAACAACAATATGGGGGTTACAGGGGTACAATATTAACAATAAGGGGGTTACACTAACAAAAACAAGGGACGATACTAGTAATATAGGGACCTAACATGCCCCTCTCCTTCAAAAAAGTGTTGTCCTCAATGCTTGAGTAGCTCTGGGTGCTTCTGTATAAAATTCTCATCCTCCCATGTAGAATCTTCAGTGGGTAAGTTCTTCCACTTGATGAGATACTCTGAAATTGATCGATTTCGTAACTGTCGAGTTCTTGTTTCCATGACCGCTTCAGGTTCCAATATGATTTTTCCTTCCTCATCAAGTTCTGGAAATATTGTTTGAACTAGAAGATTTTCACCTATAACCTTCTTTAAGCATGAAACATGGAAAATTGGATGCACTCGTGAAGAAGCGGGAAGCTCCAATTTGTATGCCATAGTACCAATATTTTGCAACACCTTGTAAGGACCATAGTACTTTGGCGATAATTTATTATCCTTCTTAGCTTGCTTGAGGGACATTTGTTTGTATGGTTGTAGCCATAAAAAAACCCAGTCTCCTACATCAAAACTTCTCTTGCTGCGATGTTGATCTACCTGTTGTTTCATTCGATTTTGTGCCAAATTCAGGTTATCCTTTAAGAGTTAGAGAAATTCTTGTTGATGCTCGATGTGATCTTCCATTGATTGAACCTTCGAATTTTCTCTTAAAGATGATGTGATGGATGGTGGATGATATCCATAAAGTGCCATAAATGGGGTCATTTTTGCTGTAGTATGGAAGGAAATGTTATACCACCATTCAACGAGAGGTAACCACTTGACCCATTATGTTTGTTTATCAGATACAAAACAATGAAGATATCCTTCCAAACGTTTATTTACTATCTCAGTTTGACCATCGGATTGAGGATGATAAGATGAGCTATGAGCTAATTGAGTACCCAAACAAGAAAATAACTCTGTCCAAAAATTTCCAGTAAAAATAGGATCTCTGTCGCTCACAATAACCCTTGGGTTTCCATGTAGCTTTTGAATTGTGTCCATAAATATAGTAGCAATTGTACTTGCTTTAAATGGATGAGATAATGCACAAAAGTGTGCATACTTGGTAAGTCTATCAACTACCACCATGATGACACTATTTCCTTCGAACTTAGGTAAACCTGTGATAAAATCCATTGAAATCTCCTCCCAACATTGACTTGGAATGGATACAGGTTGTAGAAGACCCGAGATCTTAATTGTCTCAACTTTATTCTGCTGGCAAACCAAAAATTCTGCCACAAAATTTTGAATATCAGATTTAAGGCCATCGCAAAAAAATTATTTCTTCACCCTGTGGTAAGTTTTTAAAAATCTTGAGTGTCCTCCTAAAGGAGAAGTGTGCAATTCCAAAAGAATATTTTGTTTTAGTTGAGAATTCTTAGAAAGATATAAGCGATCTTTGTACCATAAGGAATCATTTTTCCAACTAAATGTATAAGATGTACTAGGATCTTGCTACAACTTTTGAAGGATTGTCCACACTTCTTCGTCCTTCTTGCATTCATCTCTTACTTCAGTTATCCAATCTGGTTGGATAATAGAAATGGCACAAAGCAATGCTTCCACCTATTCATTCTTTCTTGAGAGTGCATCTGCAACAAATTTTAGCTTCCCTTTTTTGTAGATTATTTCAAAGTCATAACCCAACATCTTTGTGACCCATTTTTGCTACTCTTCTGAAGATAGTGTTTGTTCCAAAAAGTGTTTAAGACTATCATGATCAGTTTTTACCTTGAAGTGTCTTCCCATTAGGTAAGTTCGCCATTTCTTTAGTGCATGCAGTATTGCTAACATTTCCTTCTCATAAATAGGTTTATGTAAATACCTTCCTTTGATTGGACGACTTTCAAAAGCAATGGGTCTTCCTTCCTGCATTAAAACTGCACCAATTCCATTTCCTGAGGCATCACATTCCACAATAAAGGTTTTTGTGAAGTATGGCATAGCTAAGACCGGTGCTAGGCACATTGCCTCTTTAAGATGTTCAAAGGCCTTAGTTGCTTCAGGAGTCCATGAAAATGCATCTTTCTTCAATAATGTTGTTAGAGGTGCTGCTATTCTCCCATAATTCTTAACAAACTTGCGATAATACCCTGTTAACCCGAGAAATCCTCACAACTGCTTTATGGTTGTAGGGACTTTCCATTCCTTAATGGCTTTAATTTTGTTAGGGTCTACTTTAACACCCTCGTGAGATACAATATGACCCAGATATTCTACCTCTTGTACTCCAAAGAAACATTTGGATGTTTTTGCATATAATTGTTTCTCCTGCAATAGTTTGAGCACCCTGTCAACATGTTGAACATGATCCTTCCAAGACCTGTTGTAGATTAGTATATCATCAAAAAATACTAGCACAAATTTTCTAAGGAAGGGTTTGAAAACAGAATTCATAAACCCTTGAAATGTAGAAGGTGCATTGGTAAGGCCAAAAGGCATGACCAAAAATTCATAATGACCCTCATGAGTTCGAAATGTTGTTTTTGGAATATCTTCAATCTTTATTCTAATTTGATGATATCCTGAACGAAGATCCAACTTGGTAAAATAAATTGCTCCATGTAATTCATCCAATAATTCATCAATCACAGGAATGAGAAATTTATCTTTAATGGTGAGCTTATTGAGATCCCTATAATCCGGACACATGCGCCAAGATCCATCTTTCTTGTGTACCAATACTACAGGAGCAGAGAAAGAACTTTGACTAGGTTGAATTATACCCGCCTCTAACATTTCTGCAATCATATGTTCAATTTCACTCTTTTGGACATAAGGATATCTATAAGGCCTGATGTTTGGAGGAGAACTTCCTCGAATCAAATGAATAGCATGATCATGATCATGAATAGGTGTGAGTCCTTTGGGAGTTTCAAAAACCTTGGAATGATTGTCCAAGACTTTTTGGAGATCTGTAGAAATAGATGATTTTGATGTTGGAACTTCTAGTGAGCATAATTGTGCAATTACGCCTCGTTGTTCTTTCTTTAGAAGATTTGTCATGAAATTAGAGCTTATTATCTTTCCCAGCTTCCCTGCAATACCCCGTAATTCAACTTCCTTTCCTTCTGAAAAATAGTTCAAGAAAAGTTCTTGAAAATTAAAAGCTACTGTCCCCAAAGACTGTAACCATTGTACTCCTAGTACAACATCAGCACCTCCCATAGGAATGGAAAGCATTGGACTATTCAATACATATTCCCCCATGATTAGCTTGATATTATGGCATTTTCTAGAGCAATTTATAGTTCCTCCATTTGCAACCATCACTTGACATTCTGGTGCTGGGTATAGGAAACAATTCAATTCATTGGCTACCTTACAATGAATAAAATTATGGGTGCTACCTGAATCAATCAACACTATTAATTTTTTCTTCTTAATATGTCCTTCTATCTTGAGAGTTTTAGGAGTGGTAAATCCTGCCAATGCATTACACAATATGGTCAGACTCATTTTTTCCTCTTCTAGGGTTGGTTCCTGGTGTATATCCTACTCTTTTTCATTTTCTTCTTCCTCTTCACAATCTATGTAAAATAATTTCTTCTCAGCACACTTACGAACTTTAGGGTATTTGCTATCACAACTGTAGCAAAGCCCTTTTTCTCTTTTTTCTTCCAATTGTTGTGGTGTCAACCTTGTAGGTTGTGGAAATCTAGGAGTAGAAACACTTCCATCTTTATAGAAGTGAGTGGTAGGCTTCCTTGTCGCCATAATTTTACATTCAATTTTTATTGCCAACCTGAATGCCTTCTCCAATGAATCAGGTTCCAAAACGCGAACTTCTTGTTGGATGTTATCCTTTAAAGTACCTATGAAGAGATCAATCCTGTGTTCCTCTGGAATATTAGTTACCCTTATATTCAATTTTTGGAAGTCCTCAATGTGCTCCCCCACTGAACAGTTTTGTTCGAGAATTATCAATTGGCTAAAGAAAGTGTTGCTCTTTGTATCCTCATAATGTGCTATCATTTCCTCCATAAAAATTTACCAAGTGACAATTTTTTTACTGGAGTAAAGCCATTGATACCATACAAATGTATTTTGTTCTAAATTTAAAGTTGCAATGCGTACCTTTTGTTTTTTTTGCACATTATTGAGATCAAAATATTGCTCCATCTGTAGTATCCATGTTACAAGATCCTTTCCATCAAGCTTCCTCATATCCATTTTTGGAATATGGTGGTTCTTCCCTCCAACATTAGAGTTTATGAAATCATGATTAACATTTATTTTTTTCTCATCATGAGTTTCCTCTACTATCTTTTCACCATTAGGAAACATTTCTTTTATCAACCTTGTCAAACCTTCCATGTCTGCTTTTAGATCATTCTTCATGTTTTCCATCTTAGCTTCCATGTCATTCATCTTAGATTCGATGCCAACTTCCATACCATACATCTTAGCTTCCATGCCATTCTTCAAACCATCCATCTTAGATTCCACGCCTTTCTTCAAAACTTCCATGTCATTTTTTGTTGCTCTTTGCGAGAGCGAAATTTGTTGCACTTGCTCTTGTAATTTTGATATGTCATGTTGCCATTCTTCGTCTTCATGAGTCATAGTAGAGCCTTTAGAGGCTTAATGGGTGTTTAATTCTTTTTAGGGGGCATCTAAGAATACAATACTGAAATCTATTCTACAATATGCCCTTGGAATCAATTCAACTTGATTCTTCAAACAAGACTTATGCAATTCGGAAAAACAAATACACACCTTTTACTTGCTTTTGAGGAGCTCGATATTGAAATTGAATTATCTCTATATAATTGTAGATCCTCAATATCTGAAATTCAGCCCTGTAGTAGTCTTTTGAAGCTTCTTTCAAATGCCATAAGTCTGACTTGATTTGGATTCTTCAAGGCAAAGTTATGTCCAATCTCCCACAATGACCTAATTATGGACTGGTTTAGTAGAGCGAACTTGTACAACTTGCCACGTGTCACTTTTATCTCCTTTGGCTTTGAAATTTATAGAGAGGAAACTAAATTCCATGTACTTCTATTCACTTTTTACAGCATTCCAATCCGATGCTCAGAGAGAGAGTTATGAAGAGTTTCCTGCGATCACCTCTTTGAGATGAAATTCGGGAGCTTGAAAAAGACCTAACTTCCACATATCATATCTTTGAAAATATTACGAACCAAGCTCTAAAATTTTGCGACAATGTTCCTCAGGATTTCTGCTTCGTGCTCTAAAATTTTTATCTTTGGAACCTTCGTAGCAAAAACGTTATAGCGAAAATTCCGCGATGACCTTTTTAAGTGAAATTCAGGAGCCTGTGAAAATCCCTAACTTCCACAGATCATATCTCCGAAAATATTGCGAACCAAGCTCTGAAATTTTGTCACAATGTTCCTCAGGATTTTGGCTTCACACTCTAAAAATTTCAACTTCCGAACCTTCGTAGAAAAAAATTTATAGCAAAAATTCCATGATGACTTGTTTGGAGCAGCAAAACCCTAGAATCCAAAGCTCTGATACCAAATGTTGTGAAACCAACTCCAAAAATAGAAGAAAAGAGATATAAACGCCTTAGAAATAAGCCACTTGAGGGAGAAACCTCCAATACATTACATGAATGAACAATTCTTAGATGATTCAAATTAAAAAACATCCTTTCTATATATAGGAGTCCATGGGCCATAATGTAATCCTAGTGGGGCCACAATGTAATCCTAGTTGACCTAACAATAATAATTTAAGGGCACAATAATAACAATATGGGAGTTACAGGGGTACAATAATAACAATAAGGGGGTTACACTAACAACAATAAGAGACTATTCTAGTAATATAGGGACCTAACACTGATTGTCCCATAGGGTGGAGGTATAGTTACATTCATTGAAGATATGGTTGCAATATTCAACACGAGAGAGGCAAAGGAAGTATATTGATGGTTTGAAAAATCCTTGACGGAGAATTTTATACCAGGTGAGAGTTTTATTCTAGAGTAGAAGCCCAACAAAGAGGGTGATTTTGGGCCAGTGTTTTGGCTGCCATAATTTATTCCATTTGGTGTATTCTGCATCTAGGTTAGGAGTGGAGAGGAGGTTGCATGCTTTTGATATGTTGAACTTGCATTGTGTTCGGTAACCCCAGTGAAGGATGTCCTCTCTCTCTTGGAATGGAATTTCCGACCAGCTAGATGTTTTTGAAATGCAGTTCTTTCTATGATGTTAGCTAATTTTTTTCTACTAGTCCAGTCTATCCATTTTATCCATTGATAGGTATTAGAGGAAGCAAAGCACCAATATTATGCAATGGTGTTGAGACCTTGGGCTAGGAGAGAACTTTATATGAGTAGAGTTAATATTGCTGGGGTGGTTTTATCCATTCATGGCAAGAATCATTCAAAAATTGTGCATTTTGACCATTTTTGTCTGCTAGTATGATGATTTGCGATTCTTGCAGGTTTTGGGTGTATTTGAATCACCACATTTTTCTCCATGGGGCATATAGATTTTTTTAATCCATCCCCACTATGTTTTGGCACAAAGTGCTTTGTAGAGGGTTCTGGATCTCTTAGTTCTATCCCTGTTTTTAGTTTTGGCTGAAAATGTCTGTCCCAAGAAATTAGAGCCCATTCATTTTCTCTTATGGTTCTATTAATGGTCAAAAATGACCTCATCAACATGTAAGGGAGACCACCTGGTAAGAGCCCTAAACTAAGCTCTTATCTATTTGATGTGGTGGTTATGACTGGTTCAATTGGATCCAATTACCCTCTCTCCTTCTCTGCTAGATTATATTTGTTTTTTGTAAGCTAGGTAGGACTACATCTTCATCATCATGTCCAAATACATAACCCCGATCGTGGTGGGGAATTGAACCAGTAACTTCACATCAATGAGTGCCTTAATAGCACACCCGATCACCATATATCCAAGAGCTTGGGTAATTTTATGCTAGCTTATATTATGTAAATTACTTTCCAATAATAAGAGATAAATTAGATCTTCCCTCTTCCTGTGCACGTGCAAGTAAATAGATCCTTAAGCTGACTATATGGCCCAACCAAGCCACAACTAAGGTCTACAGCTAGGTCCCTATATTAATAATGTATCCCCTTAATGTAATTGTTAGTATAGCCCCCTTATTGTTATGATTGCACCCATGTAGTCCCCATATTTTTATTATTGTGCCCCATAAAAGCCCACTATTGTTATTGTTGTGCCCTTACATTGTTATTGTTATGTCGGCTAGGATTATATTGTGACCCATTGGACTCCTATATATAAAAAGGAGGTTTTTTCATTTGTATAATCCAAGGATTTTAATTTATGTAATGTAAAGAAGGTTTCCCCCTCGAATAGGCTGAATTCTAAGTCGTTGATCTATCTTTTATTATATTTTGTGAGCTAGTTCCATATCATTTGGTATCAGAGCTTTGGATTCTAGGGTTTTGCTGCTGCAAACAGGTAATCTTGAAATCTTTGCCATAATTTTTTTTATATGAAGGGTCATAATATTAAAAAAAGAACCATTTGAGTTGAAATCCCGAGGAACTTCATGTAAAAATTTCAAATCTTGGTTTGCTATAATTTTGGAGATATGATCTGAGGAATTTAGGGTTTTGCAGGCTCCAAAATTTCATCTCAAACAGGTGGCCGAGGGAAAATAATCATAACTTTCGTTTCAAATATCGGATTGGAATTCTGTAAAAACTGGCCGAAAGTGCACGGAATGTAGTTTCTTGTGTATTTATATTAGAGCTGAAGGACGAAACAATGACACATGGCACGCCGTACAAGTTTTCTCTACTGAACTAGTCCATAATTAGGTCTGTTATCACTCTAGTAATTCTAAAGTTGTGAGATTTTGGTTTAAATTCTAAGAACACTAGAGGTAACCACATACAAAATTTTAAACTCTAAGATCTAGCCTTCTTAGGGTTTAGAGAGGGCTCTCTCTATACAATTTAACTTTGTTTGATTTATAAAATATTAGGCTAGTTATGATTGTGCAATTTTGGTTTGATTGATTTGGTGGGAAAAATCATCTAATGAGATGGATAGTGGGAAATCTGTTTGTCCATTGGGCCGAGGAGTCAAAAAATCAAGCAGATAGAGCTAGGATCAAGGTCAAAAAGTCAAATGTTTTCAAGGCAAGATAGATAACCCATGAAGTTCTTGGAAGGTTGTTTGGTGAGGTGATATGATCGGGATAAAGAGCAATGAAGGGTTCTTTGATCCAAAAAAGAGAAGTAGTAGGAAGAGGTCAAACGAAAGAGGGAGAAATTAAGGGTTCCCTACTATGGAAATCAACAGAAAACATAGAAGTAATAAACACTAAATATAGGGTGCTTTTAACAAATATTGAAGTAATACTCCTGTTTATTCATTCAAATTTGGAACACATAATGGATGCATGTAACAAAGAAAGATAAACAATGGCAAGAAGGAAATAATTCACTTCAATAGCTCATCACATGAATCCCGAAATATGATGCTAATTGGTCTGATCCAGTTTTCTACTCGAGTTTTGAGACACAAAAGCCTTCAAGTCCAATAAAAAATGACTATAGAAATCTTCAACAATTTATTCCACAATAATACTTCAAAGTGTGAAGTATTTATACATAATTGTTTACAAAATATCCTAGAATGCTTTTAGGAATTATCTAAGGAAAATAGAAATATCTTTGCAACAAAATAGAGACAGCTGCTTTAACAAATCAACAAGCTGTCCTATCTATCCAAATAAAATAGAAACTAATTGTGGATTAGGTGCAATTAGCTGCCTTGGTGTCCTTTTTACTGGCTTAGATATTTTCAAGTTTTTTTTTTGAAATCTGATCTGCTTTATCTTTTACTCTTTCACTCTGATTCTCTTAAATCTCTGATACTCTTTCAACTCGGATACACTTTGACCACTGTAAAAACTGTTTACTGCTGTAATAAAAATATGTTTTGATTGAAAATTGGAAAACTATTTTTCTACCTTTACCTTTCTGCCTTTTACCTTTCACAGTAAATCTGTAAGTGAGTGTCAAGCTTCCTCATTTGGAATTTGTATATTCTTTAACTTCCTGAAATTCTCATCTACTTCTGTATACCTGGAAAAGGTTGGTTTTATGACAAACAAGTGTCTTATCTCATGCTGCAAATAAAATAATTCCTCAAAACTTCTGAGTAAGACTTTTCCTGTTGGAGTGCTTTGTCCACCTGTCTTTTCAACTTGATCCTTTGCATATCCTCTAATATTTTTATTGTAATCCTCTTGAGACATTAATTTGTCATTGATGACAAAAATATTAGGCAAAATTATTTGCCTCAAACTCTCAAATTTGACCATAAACCTGGTTATGGTGATGTTCATATTCTCACATTTCTCCTCAAGCCGCTTCATCAAGTTCTTCTTGTTGAGGACTTTCCTTATTTCAAGGATTGTTTCAGTCCTGTCAGTAATCTCAATTTATTCTAGCTCTTGCTTGTTTTTGCTGTTAAGAAACTTGATCAATTCTATTGCTTGCTTTGGTTTGTTATCAAGCTCATATTTAGTCTTCTAAATTTCTGCTAATGTTGCTTTGAGTAATTCTCTCTGTTCAAAAATCAATTGAATTGAGGACCACACATCATTAATGGCTTTAATGATCTTGTTCCATAAATGATTTTTCACATATGAAATTTGTTCCTTTAATGTTAATTCCTTTTGTAATTTCTTTAATTCTTCATTTAGTCTAATAGCCTTTTGCTCATGTGTTTTGGCATTTATTTGAGCTAACTTGTTTGTATTTTCAAGGTTATCAACCATTTTTTCAATCTGTTAATCTCACTTTTCTTAAGTGACATTTCTTCCATAGATTTCACTAGTTTACTGGCCTCATCTGTAGGGTGAGCTGCTGTAGTGGATGACTCTGTAGCTAATGTTGTAGATGATGTCACTGGCACTGTAGTAGCCAGTGGTTCTTTGGGTGCCAAATCTTCTGCTAGAGTTGAAGGCACAACTGTAGTGACCATAGGAATAAATGAAGGAATATCTGGTGTTTTTGGTGTTTATTTTTCATGGAAAAGATTATCCATTTGAATCTCCATTTCTTTGATCTGTGCTGTCAACTGAAAGATTAAATTCATCATGTCATCTTTCTCATTATGTCATTATATTATTTCCTTAGCTTGAGGATGTTCACTTGATGGCAATTTAAGTTGTTTCCTCAATGTTGCAATGTCCTCATTTTTCTTTTTCACTAACTGCTCTGCTGTGTTAACATTTGCAGCGTCATATCCAACCTGCAAGACCAATTCTTCTAAATATTTAATTCTGAGATCTATAGCATATAAGGATGCTTTTTCAAGTTTCATTTGATATTTCATGTTTGTGATAGTGTTCCAAAGTTTCTGAACACTCATAGCTTTGGTTGTAATAGTAGAATACAACATCTCTGAACTCTGTCTATGAAATTCTATTTTATCAAGAGCATGAATTTTTTCTGTTTGGACTTCTAAATCAATCTTCTTGTAATCTGCAACTGTCTTTGGAATTTTCACTATATGCTGCAATACTAACACGATTAGATTTTTATTTGAGTAATCAAAGGCAGATAAAAGTCTATTTTGAACACTTGGTGTTTGTTTCAGATATTGAGAGTAAATATCATTTTTGATCTCTTCATTATTTAACTTAATATGTTTGTACTTTTCCCTGATATCTAGGTCCTTTTCCTCAGCTGACTATGAGGATGATGCTTCCATGTTCTTCTGTTTCTCTATCAATTGTGCATTTCCATTATGAACCTGTTCTTCATTTATGTTTTCTGTAACTTGCTCATTTCTGATAACAGTGGCAATATCTGTGTTGGTATCTGGGATATATGTATCTTCAACATCAATGGTTACATTCTCTTTACCCATTGGATCTGTTTTGGGCCTTTTATTATATCTTATCTTGAACCTAGTTTCAGTAGTGGTTTCAAAAACATAAGTTTCTTTTTCTATGACCCTCTTGGTGGATTTTTCTGTTTGATCTACAGTTTGTAAAGTGTGACTAGTATCACTTTTATTCACTGCATCTATTAAAGTATTTTCTATCCACTAAATATGATTGGCATATTTCTCTATCTCTGGTTTTTTCTCATGAATGTAGGGTGTTAGTTTACACTTAACCCTCATTTTACTCAGTATCCCTTGTGGATCATAATTCCAAGAAAAGCTCTCTTCAAATTTGTACTTTAATAATTGCTTAGCTGCTTCTGCCTCTGCATCTCTATGATTGAAAATGAATGGTCCCACTTGGTTCTTCAATTTAAACTGTGTTTTCTTCTTTGCTGCTAGGAAATTGATAGAATCAGAGTTTAATATTTTCCTGATATACTCCAAGCAAAAAATCCTCATTGGTACATATTTGGGTAATTTGTATGGCAACAAATTGGATCCGAAAACTCTAATCTCTGTGTATTTTTCATACAAATACTAATCTCCAGTATTGATCTACTCTTATAACTATAAAATCTTCTTCATATCATCATTTATCCTTGGCTGTTTAGTATTTGTTAACATTTTTATCAATGGATGGACGAAGAAGTCTGAAAATTCTGCATAGGAAAACTCTGTGGACTCTTTTCTAATTAAAGAGGTCCAAAAAATGATAGAAATATGATTTCCTTCTATGTCAAGCTTCTGTAAGGATACTGGAAAATTATCTGCTTGGAAATACAAGAACATGTGGAACAAGAAATATGTGTATCTAAACACCCCTTCAGTTGGCAGTTTAACCAATTGGTCATGAATATTGTCAGCAATATACCCAGCATAATCAAAGATAACAGATGGAGGTTGTCCTAGTGTGAAAATGGATAGGAAACCTAAAATGGATTCATCTGTATGTTCATCAGTGAAATACCCTAGGATGAAGGACAACATGGAGATGACATGTTTAGAACCCTCTGGAAATCTTGAAGTGGAATATGGAGGATTGATTTGAGGAATTTCTACATGTAAGGGCATGAATATTTGGAAGATTTGGAATCTTTTAGGAAATTCAAGGCCAATATACAGCTTGGTAAGTGCTTCAATGGACAAAGGAACTACTTGATGATCAATTTTTGAAAATGCAGAAGTGTCCTCAAACACATAAATTTATTGATCATGCAAAAAGATTACATAGAAAATTACAGGAGTTTACACACGTAAACTCACACTCTCACATTCTCTCATTACACACTTCAATGAAAATAGAAAACTAACCTATTTATAAGCTCTATGTTCTAACTTAATCTAGTTATGGATCACTTGGAAAATAAACAAGTGTCCATTTACAATAAATGAGCTTCTAACCATTCTACTAACTTTACTCCTAACTTAGATCCTAGGAAACGACTCTTTTCTAGAGTCCTACTTTTTAATAAAAAATTTCTATTTCTAAATATCTCAAAGATTTATTAAATATTCTAGAATAATAATTATTAATTTAATATCTTAAATTAATAATTATTTTATTCAAACACTATAACCTATGATAAAATTTATTTTGGATCATCTAACATTCCCCCCTATGATCCAAAGATACATTACAATAGATACCAAGTTCATCCCTGAACTTAGTAAACTTTATTCTACCAAGAGGTTTTGTGAAAATGTCGGAGGTCTGATCTTCTGAAGGGCAAAACACTGGCTTGATGACGTCCTTTGCAATGAGAGATCTGATATGATGATACTTGGTGTCCAGATGCTTTGTCTTTGAATGAAAAACTAGATTCTTGGCAAGCTTTATTGCTGATTGATTGTCGATGAATAATGAAGTAGCTTCTGTCGGAGGAATCCCCAAGTCCTGTAAAACTCGACGTAACCAAACAATCTCACATGATGCTTCCCATGATGAAATGTACTCTGCTTTTGCTGAAGAAGTGGCCACTATACTTTGCTTCTTGCAACTCCAGGAAACTGCAGCTGACCCCATGTTCATTAAGTAACCTGAGGTTGATGCCCTGTCATCAATACTGCCTGCAAAGTCGGCATCTGAAAATCCACCAAGTACAAAAATTTTAGTCTTTTTGTAAAGAAGACCAAAATCTTTTGTTCCTTGGATATATCGAAGAACTCTTTTGGCTGCATTCCAGTGGTTGTCTAATGGTTCCTGCATAAAACGTGAAAGAACACTGACTGCATAAGATAGATCAGGACGAGTGGTTGTCAAATAAATCAGGCTGCCAATCAACTGTCTGTAAGTCGTGCTGTCCACTCTTTCCCCCCCTTCAAATTTTGAAAGTTTTAAGTTTTGTTCCATAGGGGTAAGGACAGGCTTACAATCCTGCATTCCAAATCGCTGAAGAATTTCTGCTGCATATTTACTCTGGGAAATGAAGATCTGATGTGGATGTTGGAATACTTCAACTCCAAGATAGTAGTGAAGTAGTCCCAAATCTGTCATCTTAAAACCTGCATGTAACTCCTTTTTCACCTGTTCAATGTGATCATCATTGTTGTCTGTGATGATCAAATCATCGACATACATAATGAGAATGACCAGATATTTTCCCTGTTGGCGCACATACAAAGTATCATCAGATTCACTGCGATGAAAACCAACTTTGCGAAGGTATTCATCCATTTTGGCATACCAAGCGCGGGGAGCTTGTTTTAATCCATATAAAGCCTTGATTAATTTGCAGACTTTATGTTCTTTCCCTTCAACTTCAAACCCTGGTGGTTGTGTCATATATACATCTTCCTGTAAGTCCCCGTTGAGAAAAGCGCTTTTGACATCCATTTGATGAACTTTTGACCCTTTCTGAGCTGCTAAGGCAAGTGTGAGGCGGATGGTGTTCCATTTAGCTGTGGGAGAAAAGGTTTGTTGGAAATGTTGTCATTGATGGCAAAGGAGCACAAAGAGAGCAGCAAAGCAGCAAGATGTAGAGAGGGTCGAGCAGTAGAGACAAGTTCATTTAAAGAAGCAAAGGCCGCAAAAGGAGAATTAAGGAGTAGCATCAGTCAAGGAGAAGATGAATTAAAAGAGAGAGTGTAAGACAAATAGCTACAGAGACAGAGCTGTTATCATGGCAATGAAGACAGCAAAGAAGCAAATGAAGGAAACAAAGGAGGCAGCGCTGAAGTAGAGACAGGAAAAGGAGGCAGCGCTGAAGTAGAGATAGGCAAAGGAGGCAGCGCTGAAGTAGAAATAGGCAAAGGAAGTGAATATAACAGAGGCAGAGCCGTTATCACAGATACAGAAGCAGAGGCAGAACGACAGAAGCAGCAGAGGCAGAGGCAGAGCAGTTATAAAATACCGAGAATCATACCCCAAGCCGGGCGTTACGCATATAATGCAGAACCATATTCCAGGAATCGCACACTCCAACCGACATTATACATTTAACATAACACAAATATTTCGGGAATCACACACTCCAATCGGCGTCATACACAACACAAATATTCTGGGAATTGCACAGAACCGTATTCCGGGAATCGCTTAACCCCAAGCGGCAAGGCACATAAATTCCGGGAATCGCCTACCCCGATGGAGGATACATATATACATATATATCCATCACCTTACATATATGTGCAACACATCATATAAACAAAGGTCAAAGCATAAATATATACAAAAGGAGTGCTTTATTATAAGTTTCATATTATTAATCCCGAAAACAAAAGAACCAAAGGTCCAAGGCATATATATTATGGAGCGCATAAAGCAAAGTTTTATAAGGTGGGACCCCTCCCCAATCGGATCGGAAATGTGAAGAGTCCAAAGGTGGAAGCGCATTGCAATTACCGATTGGCGATTTCCGATTGAATCGCAATTGGAGCACATTGGAGCTGAAATAGTTGAGTGATATCAATTCAGGCGATTGGCGATTTCCGATTGAATCGCAATCGAAGCACATTGGAGCTACAATAGTTGAGTGATATCAATTCAGGCGATTGGCGATTTCCGATTGAATCGAAATCGGAGCATATTGGAGCTGCAATAGTTGAGTGATATCAATTCAGGCGATTGGCGATATCCGATTGAATCGGATCGGACTGTGGAACAATTAACCGGTTTGGCATTCAAACATTGCGATTTGCGATCGCCGATTTGCATCGCATCGGAGCAGGTATTAAAAGGTATATATATATATATATATATATATTATGGCATTGTGTTGATTGCCGATTGTGATGATTGGAATCATATCGAATCGGAATCGGAGCAGGAGCGATAAATAGCATTCGGAGAAGACTCATTGCATCGGGAAGTGTGTTAAGTGGGCCCAAAAGGAGTTCTTGTATGTTTAATATGTCTTCACTATATTATGCTGAGAATTGATTTAAAAAGGAAGTGTGTATGTATGCCGAGAGTTGAAATTACTTATTTGTATCTATGAAAGGGCGCTGTTATATGTATATATATTACATTGTTGCGGTTGTATTAAAACATGCCGCGTGGTCTGTAGACCCACGGGCCTCAGCTTAACGAGAGGGCGATTATTAATTTAATACAATTGTAATATATGTATGTTCCGGCCTGCGGAACTCGCCACATCAACAAGACACTTGCTGCGTGTAAAGGATTGAATTACAGTCAGCAGATTCATTTATATATAAAGCGCTGGTATAAAACTAAAATAAAAATGCAGTTCATAAATTCAAGAGTTACGCAGCAGCCATAAACAAAAAGGCATACAGAGAAGAGAAAGGGACAAAGAGACAATTAGAGAAAAGACAAATGCGCAGCAAGCCAAGAGACAAAATGAGTGAGCTGGAGTTCAAATTGTAATTCGAATGTAAATGTTTTAATTGTTTTTATTGTTTGTGATGCATTGGCAAGTCTCCGGAAGAAAGCAAATATCCCACTCTAATATTAAAATAAGCACCTACAGTTACATTTTTCTGAGTAAGCTGAAAAGAGATGAGAAGGCAGAAGGAAAAGAGACATGACTGTCCATTTCGACTTCCCAGTAGAATACAAATAGTCATGAAGCTATCTTGTATAAAAGGGGGTAATATCCAAGAGGATTTTTTTGATGAAAAAAAAAAAGAGAATGAGAAGAGGAGAGAGTGTGCAGTAGAATTGAAGATAGTTGAAGAAAATAAGCAAGCTGCAAGAAGAATGTGAATAAGGAGGAGCTGAGCAAAGAAGAAGAAGGGGCTGAGCAGAGATGATGCAGGTCTGATATAAGAGTTGATGAACAGCAGAGAAGAAGGTACAAAACAAAGCTGATATCCAAGGTAAATCAGCAAGTGTTTTTCTTTTGAAAGAGTAAGGAAGTTGGAGCTTCCCTATTAAGTTGTAGCTTGATAGATGTCAGTTGTAGCTGACTGAGGTAGGAGCCTCCTGTAGGTTGGTGCCTGCAGAAAATAGATGGGAGTTGGTGCTTCCACATCAAGTTGTAACTTGATAAAATGTCAGTTGTAGCTGACTGAGGTTGGAGCCTCCTGTAGGTTGGTGCCTGCAGAAAATTGATGGGAGTTGGAGCTTCCTTGCAAGTTGTAGCTTGCAGCATTGAGGATAGAGCCTCCTGTAGGTTGGTGCCTGCAGAAAACAGTGGTGAGAGGGAGTTGGAGCTTGCCTTTGCATCACAACAATAATAAGATGTGGTTTTTTCCCTTTATGGGTTTCCACTTATATCTGGTGTCTCTGTGCATGATGTTTATGTGTTGATCTGATTTATATCATCTGCTTAATACCTGTTGCTCTCATATTCAATCTGCTATTACATTAACAAATCTGTTTGATAGTAATACTTGTTGCTCACAGATTAAGATTGCTCACATATTAAGTTGACCATGAAATGAAGGTGTAAATAAGATTTAAAAGAAAAGTATTAAAAGTCCATGTATTTGTTAAACTGATTCACCCCCCCCTCTCAGTTTAACTAAGGGTTCAACAAGGTTTCCTCATAATTGATCCCTTCCTGCTGCGCAAAACCTTTTGCAACAAGTCGTGCTTTATACTTGTCAATATCACCATTTTGCTTGTACTTAATTCGATAAACCCATTTGCATCCAATAGGTTTAACATGCTGAGGACAATCAACAAGTTGCCAAGTGTTGTTGCCTTGAACTGCCTGATATTCATCAACCATTGCTTGTTGCCATGCTTTATGTTTTACTGCCTCTTGAAAAGAAGAAGGTTCAATAAAATCATTTGCTATCAAAGCAAAATTGCCTTCATTTTGTTTTGATGCCCTTGTTCCTGTTTTGTTTTGTTCATTAGGCCTTACCCTCTTTGTTTTGATTGTTACCTCTGCCTTGAGAATTGTTTCTGCCTGAATTGGAGCCTCTGTTGGAGTTGTTTCCTCTGTGTTGGCTGCGACCACGACCTTGTGCTGCTTGATTTTGATTAAAATTAACTTTGCCTTTGTTTTTGGAATTGTCAGCTGAGGAGTTGCTAGTACTGGCTTCTGTGAGAAAAACATCTTCACCAACTTTCTTTTTCTTCCCAAAAGTTTTATCATGTTGAGTCAACATTTCGTAGAGCTCATCAAACTTTAGCTTTTCTAACTTTCCAGTTAGCTGTAGAGTTTCCAAAAAATGTGTGTAGGAAGAAGGAAGCCCAACAATTAAAATTGTGACCATAAAATTATCATCAACTGCTTGAAAACCAGCATTAACAATTTCCTGCTTAATATTCTTAAGTCTGGAGATGTATTCAAGAATATCTCCTTCTTCAGTCAATTTTTGATGCAACAATTTTAATTGTAGGTCAACTCTTTTTGATTGAGGCTGAGTATCAAACAACTCTTTAAAAGTTCTCAAAGTAGACCAAGCATCTTTAGCATTTTCGATATGGACATACATTTCATCATTGACAGAGGATTTAATGAGAGCTAATGCCTTGGCATTTTTAACTTCCCATTTTGCTAGTGCAGCTGCATCTGTAGGTTTATTTGGCTTTACATCTCCATCACAAATATCATGCCATAGTTCATTATAAACAAGAGTGCTTTCGATGAGGCATTGCCATGTTTTGTAAGATTTTGAGCCTTCAAGTTTGTTGAAATCAGAAAAGAAATTAATCAACTTAGACATTGTAGTGTTAAGACTTCACACCACGAATCAAGCTCCAAAAAATATCAAGATGCGCAACACAACAACAACACACGACGCAAAAAAAACGAACTATCGGGGCTTGGCCTTGACCCTCGAATAGTCATCAAAATAGGAGAAAATTGACTGAGCTTTGCACTTGGCTCTAGTCAATTTCTCAAATATTTACAAGGCAACTTTCAAAATTTGACTTTTACAATTGTGCTCTTGCACAATCTGGTAAAAAAAAGTTACCCCCCCCTCAAAGTAAAATTACTTTGAGTCACACTTATCTCTCCAGAAAAAAATTACAAAAAATCACCCTATTACTCCAAAAATATTACAAATAACCTTATTACTCCAACAAATTACAAAACCCTTATTACTCCAATAATTTTTATAATACCCTTATTACTCCCAAAAAAAACATTACAAAAAAATATGCCTTATCACTCACAAGAACCTTTTTAATGTCCACTTTTTTTTTTTTTTTTTTTTTAGATTTCAAACTTCAAAACTTGCATTCTTTCAAATAATCAGAATATAAAAATAATCTCCCACAATATTTCTTCAGAAATCGTCGACAATACGGATTTACTAAAACCTTAGGTCACAATTCTACCATCAACAAAATGGAACTGAGGTGGAATAATAATTGAACCGCTTCCTTCCGTTCAATGACAGGTGCGTAAATGGTTCTTGTGAAACAAAAAATCAAAAACTACCCCTCCATGGATTAATATACTCTTGCAATGGCTCTAATGCACATAAAAATTATAGATGGCTTTGATTTGTTATTGAAACACTAAGAAAGCAGTGAGTGAGAGAAGACCTACAGGCGGAATGAGTGGAAAAAAGCACACACGGTGAGTGGGAGTGCTGTTTCAAGTCATTTAAAACGCTGCTTGCAATGCTTCTTCCATTCATTTAAAAGGCTGTTTCAAACGCTGGTTCAAAGGCTGGTTCGAACGCTGGTTCAAACGTTGTTTCAAAGGCTGGTTCAAACGCTGGTTCAACGCAGCTTCCAATTAAACGCTGGCTGTTAATTGAACGTTGGTTCTTAATGCTGATCGATGCCACAAAACGCTGGTTCTTAATACTGAATCGATGCCACAAAACGCTGGTTCTTAATACTGAATCGATGCCACAAAATGCTGGTTCTTAATGCTGGAAGCAGAATCAATGCCACATGTATTCAAATCGAATTATGAAGCTGGCTTTTCAATTAAACGTTGCCTTTTTTTGCTGCAAACAAATGCTGTCACATGCAGGGAAATCCGATACAACTAAACGCTGTCACAACTAAATGATACAACTAAACGCTGTTCTTAACGCTGGATTACAATATGCAGAATCGATAGTAAACGCAGAATCGATGGATTACAATATGTAAATGCTTTTAAAATGTAAATGCAAAATCGATGGATTACAATATGTAAATGCAAAATTGATGCCACATGTAAATCGATGCCAGAATCGACTCTTTCCTTCAGCGCTGATGCGCTATATCAACAACGCTTTCCTCTTTCTTCTGGAGATTTTTTCTTATAAATGTAGAATTATACAGTGCTTTCCCCTTTTTTTTACTTCACTCAAACAATTTGAAATAGAAAAATTCACACAGATTTTGCAGTTGCTTTTAAAAAAAAATGATTTTAGAATTTACAAATCTAAAATCAAATAATCAAATTTCTGTTCAAAAAACCTGACAAACTTCATACCAATCTTTTGCTGATCGATTCAATGGATTTGAGTTTTCCATGACCTAGTAGAGCTAGAATCTCCTCCTCATAGCATTACCATGGCTCTGATACCACATGAAAATGCAGAAGTGTCCTCAGACACATAACTTTATTGATCATGCAAAAAGATTACATAGCAAATTACAGGACTTTACACACGTAAACTCACACTCTCACATTATTTCATTACACACTTCAATGACAATAGAAAACTAACCTATTTATAAGCTCTGTGTTCTAACTTAATCTAGTTATGGATCGATTGGAAAATAAACAAGTGTCCATTTACAATAAATGAGCTTCTAACCAATATACTAACTTTACTCCTAACTTAGATTCTAGGAAACGACTCTTTTCTAGAGTCCTAATTTTTAATAACAAATTTCTATTTCTAAATATCTCAAAGATTTATTAAATATTCTAGAATAATAATTATTAATTTAATATCTTAAATTAATAATTATTTTATTCAAACACTATAACCTATGATAAAATTTATTTTGGATCATCTAATAGTTTTAAGCTGTAACATTTGATTATTGGATTCAACAGTAATGGTAAAAAGTACTTCTTTATTGGTGTTGACTACTGCTCTTTTCTCAGGCATATAATGATGATGGCATAACCTAATGACCTATGGGCATGAGTGGGGAATTGGAACCACATATTTGGCTAAGTGTGATTCCCAAATTTGAACTTCTTCAACATTATCTAAGGATTTTTCATAGTTCCATTTGTAAAGTTCCAACAAATTGAATTCTACAATAGGGTCAACATCTGCTAATGGAGTGTGCTCAATGTCTACAACAGGGGGTTGTAGAGGATTTATAAATATGGCAGTCTTAGAAGATGCAGCTGGAGTAGGTTTAGGCATTTTGAGGTTTTTTGGACTACAAAACTCTGCTTTTAGGATTTTCTGGCTACTTCTGCAAGATTAAACAGTTTGCAGAAGTATTTTTGACTCTGACAGAGGTTTTAGGATTTAAAACAAGTAGAATATGGTATTTTCTTGGATTTTTCTTTTCAATTTTGGACTCTCAACTTGATTTATAGACCTTCACTGGTTATAAAACAAGAAACAAGGGTTTCTTGAGTCTTTCAATGGATAATAGGGCTAAGAATATTTTGAAATTAGGTAACAGAGGGTTTGGCTATCTTCATAGGATTTATGGTCTCAATTTAGAGTTTTAAACAGTCTAGAAAAACTATATAAACTCAATATTTTGATTCAAAACAATGTGCAGTTTAAACAGGGATTCTCTCAAAATTTTGCCAGGGTTTGGCTTGTTTTTTAGGATCTTTTGATAGGCTTCTTTTAGATGAATTTAAACTCTGACTGGAATTTTTATTTATCAAGGTCTTTTTAAAACTGATAGCAGGCTTAAATTCTGGAGGAATACCTATTATACGCAGGTACAGGGCTTTGAGGATGTCTATGAGGCTTTTAAACAGATTCTGTGGTATCTTTCTGGTTTCTGGAGCAATTCAAAGCTCCTCGGAAATCTTTAATGGCTACAAGCAGAAGTTTGCAAGTTCTGGGCACGAAAACAGTGAAAAATACTTGTTTTCAGAGTTTGAATAGAAAATACAATGGATACGCGCAGAAGGAAGGGATAAACAGTGGATTTCGTGGTTTATTAAGCAAATTAGGTTTAAACTAGCATGCAATAAATGAATATCAAATAGGGTGGAAAGCGGTTTTGGGTTTCTAATGGCAAAAAACCACTGGTAGTTATCACGTGCATCATAGGTGGTAAATGGTTTTGAATGGATCGGATGCGATCCAATAAAAATACACCACGTCAAGGAGAGAGAAAGCGACGAAACTACCCATTTTGCGTGGAAATGAAATTGTTATGCGTGGACAACTTTATTTGCGACACTATTTGTCCGCCGTTAGATCGTGGGGTTTGATTGCGAACAGTCAAGATTTGTGCATAAGGTGCATCGGGATTGGAGTGGGGTCCATGGTTTTATTATATGTGAGGGGTATATTTTGTTAACTTTATAAATAAAACATTTATTAAAGTCAACACTTTAGGTTATACGATGGCAGGGGTAATGTCATATAAGTTTTAATTAAAACATTACACAATGTTTCGACCAATATACGGGCTTAGGTTTAATATTACATGGTATAATAAACCTTTGATTATTGTTTAATAACCATAGAGGGGCGGGGATTAGTTTTAATGATATGTTTTAAACCAATGGGGATAAAAGGGCAGGTTTTATTTATTCACGTGGGATATTTAAAAATTGGTTAAAACTTAAATATTGGGTTTTGTGGGTTATTAAAATACAAAGGATTTAATACTATACTAGAGGGTGTAGTTTAGGGAATTAATAAATATAGTTAGAAGTTAATATAAAATAAAGGGGTAATGTATATAATGAATAAAAATACATGATTTAGCACTAAGTAAAGTGTAAATAAAGCATAGTTTGTACCTTTGGTATTTTTCACACTTTAACTTAGGATAAAATGCATTTTATGGGTTTCGAGTGATTTTGAAAGGAAATGAAGTTAATTATTTAGAGTTTTTACTTTTACTAAGTAAAAATGGGTTTTTACTTAGGAAAAGGGATTATGATTTGTGGATGAAGGGTAAATGTTGATGAATATGGGTTTTGTGTAGGAATTCAATATTTTTAACCAATTAGTTATCCAGCCTTGGGTCTGGTCCCAACATAAGTCAGAGAAATCCTCTAAGCCTTTTTAACTGAAGGTTTAGAATGCTGAATGATTGTGGGGGAAGGAAAATTAGTAATTTTTTCCCGATGATGCTTTATTACATGTTTGCACAATTGCTTTCTACCTACCCATCATTGTTTCTAACATTTTTTACTTCATTTTCATGGGTGCATTTAGGGTTGAAATCTTAAATCAATTTTCTTTCAAAGCATAAAAACTATCTAAGTCTAAATTTATTTCATCTCAGGGCCCAGATTAAACTATTGAGCTCCTCATTTATTTTCTATATTATCTACTGATTTGTCAAATTTATACTGTTTGACATATATTTATTCTCTATCTAAAACATGAAATTCATAGCATGAAAAGTTAAGATTAAACTGTTTAACTGATCATGGATTATGGCATTTATTGACAATCTGCACATAATCATTATTCTTGCAGTAAAGTAAATAGTAGTGGCATTTTGACTTGTTGACTTTCAGGTCTTATTTTTTATTTCTTTTTTCTTTTGGGGCCTATCTTTTTCTAAGTCCTTTGATCTTTCTTTTAGGAATTTTACCCTCTTTTTATTTTTATTATTTTTCATTTTCAAAATATGGGAAAACAACTTGTAGAAAGCAAGGTATGTACATATTTACAAGACTATCAAAGTCAATTCAAAAATTATGAACCCTATTATTGTAGGACCCTAACAAGGTCATTGTGGGAGATTGGGCATAACTTTGTCTTGAAGAATCCAAATCAGGTCTGACCTGTGGCATTGGAAATAAGACTTAAAGGGCTAATACAAGACTAAATTTCAAATCTTGGGGATCCAAAATCACATAGATAAATCAGGTTCAATACAGTGCTCCTAAAAAGCAAAAAAAAGGTGAGTTTAAAAATAAAAATAAAAAAATTGCATAACCTTTGTTTAAAAAATAAGTTTGAAGTGATTAGAAGGGAATATTGACACATTCTTATTATTATTGGGTATATGATGCCTCCCAAAAATAATTCCACACCCATTAATCCCTCAAAAATATCTACTATGATGAATGAAGGAAAAAGTGCAACATGATATATCAAAATTACGAGACTATGTGAAACAAATTTCACTCTCGCAAAAAGTAACTAAAAATGAAATGGAAGATAAAATGGATGGTTTGAAGAAAGGTATGGAAGCTAAGATGAATGGCGTGGAAGCTAGGATGGATGGCATGGAAGCTAAGATTTATGGTATAGAAGAAAAACTGAAAGGAAACATGGAAGACATGAAGAATGATCTAAAAGCATACATGGAAGGTTTGACAAAGTTGCTACAATAAATGATTCCTAATGACAAAAGGGTAGTATATGAAACTTATAATGAGAAAAAAATAAATGTTAATCATGATTTAATAGAGTCTAATGTTGGATTTAAGGCCCACCATATTCCAAAGATTGATATGAGAAAGTTTTATGGCAAGGATCTCGTAATATGGATAATAGATGGAGCAATAATTTGATCTCCATAATGCGCAAAACAAGCAAAAGGTATGCATTGAAACTTTATATTTAAAGCCCAATAATTAGTATGGTATCAATGAATTTTCTCTTGTAAATAAATTGTCACTTGGTCAAATTTTATGGAGGAAATGATAGCACATTATGATGATACAAAGAGAAACACCTTCTTTATCCAATTGATAAATCTAAAACAAAACAGTTCAATGGTGGAGCACTTTGATGACTTCCAAAAATTGAATATAATGGTAAAGGATATTCGAGAGGTGCACATGATTAATGTATTCATAGGGACTTTAAAGGATAACATCCAACATGAGGTTCACCTTTGGGAACTTGATTCATTGGATAAGGTATTCAAGTTTGCAAGAAAAATTGAAAGAAAAATTATGGTGACAAGGAAGCCTACCACTCACAACTATAAATATGGAAGTGTTGGTACTCCTAGACTTCCACAACCTAAAAGGTTGACACCACAAAAATTGGAAGAAAAAATAGCAAAAGGGCTTTGCTATAGTTGTGATAGAAAATACACTAAAGGTCATAAGTGTGCTGAGAAGAAATTATTTTACATAGATTTTGAAGAGAAGGAAGAAAAGAAACAAGAAACTTCAAAAGAATAGGATATACACCAGGAACCAACCCCAGAGGAAGAATAAATAAATCCGACCATATCCTGTAATGCATTGTTAGGAATTACCTCCTACCAAACTCTCAAGATAGAAGGACATGTCAAGAAGAAAAATGTAATAGTGTTGATTGATTCGGGTAGTACCCATAATTTTATTCGTTGTAAGGTATCCATGGAATTGACTTGCTTCCTATACCCAACACTAGAGTGTGAAGTGATGGTTGCAAATAGAGGAACTATAAATTGCTCTAGAAAGTGCCATAATATCAAGATAACCATGGGAGAATATGTATTGAATAGTCCAATGCACTCCATTCCAATGGGTGTTGCTAATGTTGTACTAGGAGTACAATGGTTGCAATCTTTGGGGATTGTAGCTTTTAATTTTCAAGAACTTCTCTTGAAATTTTTTTGGAAGGAAAGGGAGTTGAATTACGGGGTTTAGAAGGGAAGCCAAGAGAGATAATTAGTTCTAATTTCATGACAAAGCTTCCGAAGAAATAACAATGAGGAGTAATTGCACAATTATGCTCACTGTAGGTTCAAACATCAAAATCATATATTTCTCCAGATCTCCAAAAAGTATTGGAAAACCATTCCAAGGTGTATGAGACTCCCACCTATTCGTGATAATGATCATGCTATTCATTTGGTTCTAGGAAGTGTTCCTCCAAACATCAGGCCTTACCGATATCTTTATGCTCAAAAGAGTGAGATTGAATGCATGGTTGCAGAAATTCTAGAGGATGGTATAATTCAACCTAGTCAAAGTTCTTTCTTTGCTCTAGTAGTATTGGTGCACAAGAAGGATGGATCATGGTGTATGTGTCCGTATTATAGGGAGATCAACAAGATCACTATTAAATATAAATTTCCCATCCTCAACATTGATGAATTCTTGGATGAATTACATGGAGCAATTTACTTCATGAAGTTGGATCTTCGTTCTGGATATCATCAAATTAGAATGAATACTGATGACATTTTGAAAAAACCATTTAGAACTTATGAGGGTCATTATGAATTTTTGGTCATGCCTTTTGGCCTTACTAATGCACCTTCCACACTTCAAGGTTTGATGAATCCCATTTTCAAACCATTCCTTAGCAAAATTTGTGTTAGTATCTTTTGATGATATACTAATCTACAACAAGTCTTGGAAGGATCATGTTCAACATGTTGATAGGTGCTCAAACTATTGGAGGAGAAACAATTATATGAAAAAAACTCCAAATGTTTCTTTGGAGTACAAGAGGTGGAATATTTAGGTCATATTGTATCTCATGAGGGTGTTAAGGTAGACCCTAACAAAATTAAATCCATTAAGGAATGGAAAATACCTACAACCATAAAGCATATTCGAGGATTTCTTGGGTTACCAGGGTATTATCAAAAGTTTGTTAAGAATTATGGGAGAATATTAACACCTCTAACATCATCACTGAATAAAGATGAATTTTCTTGGACTCTAGAAGAAACTAAGGCCTTTGAAGATATTAAAGAGGAAATGTGTTAAACACCAGACTTAGCTACACTAGACTTCAGAATTTTTTTTTATTGTGGAATGTGATGCCTCAGGAAATGGAATTGGTGTGGTTTTAATGCAAGAAGGAAGACCCATTGCTTTTGAAATCCATCCAATCAAAAGAAAGCATTTACAAAAAAACTATTTATGAGAAGGAAATGTTGGAAATACTACATGCACTAAAGCAATCACGACCTTACCTAATGGGAAGACACTTCAAGGTAAAAAAAAATCATGATAGTCTTAAATTTTTTTTGGAACAAATATTATCTTTAGAAGAGTAGCAAAAATGCATCACAAAGATGTTGGGTTATGACTTTGAAATCATTTACAAAAAAGGGAAGCAAAATGTTGTTGCAGATGCACTCTCAAGAAAGGATGAGGATGTGGAAGCATTGCTTTGTGCCATTTTTATTATCCAACCTGAGTGGATAATTGAAGCAAGGGATGAATGGAAGAATGATGAAGAGGTGTGGATACTCATTCAAAAATTATAGCAAGATTATAGTACATATAAACCATTTAGTTGGAAAAATGATTCATTATGGTATAAGGATCACTTATATATTTGTAAGAATTCCTAACTCAAACAAAATATTGTTTTGGAATTGCACACCTCTCCCTTAGGAGGGCACTCAGGATTTTTAAAAACTTATCACAGGGTCAAGAAGGAATTTTTTTGGGATGGCCTTAAATCTGATATTCAAAAGTTTGTGGCAGAATGCTTGGTTTTCCAACAAAATAAAGTTGAGAAAATTAAGACCCAGGTTTGTTACAACCTTTATCCATTCCAAGTCAACGTTGGGAGGAGGTTTCAATGGAATTTATCACTATTTTACCCAAGTCTGAAACAATTTATATTACTACTGGATTTATGGAAACAATTCAAAAGCTACATGGAAACCCAAAGATCATTGTAAGCGATAAAGATCCCATTTTTACAGGAAATTTTTGGACGAAATTATTTTATTGTTTAGGTACTCAATTAGCTCATAGTGCATCATATCATCCTCAAGCTAATGGGAAAATTGAGATAATGAACACATGTTTGGAAGGATATCTTCGTTTCTTTGTATCTGATAAACATACACAATGGGTCAAGTGACTACCTCTGGCTGAATGGTGGTATAACACTTCCTTCCATACTGCTGCAAAAATGATCCCATTTATGGCACTTTATGGATATCATCTGCCGTCCATCACATCATATTTAAGAGAAAATTCTAAGGTTCAATCAGTGGAAGATCAAATCGAGCATCAACAACAAGTTCTCCAACCCTTAAAGGATAAACTCACTTTGGTGCAAAATCGAATGAAACAATAGGCAGATCAAGATCGCAGTGAAAGAAGTTTTGATGTAGGTGACTGGGTTTTTTACGGCTAAAACCATACAAACAAATGTCCCTCAAGCAAGCTAAGAATGATAATAAATTATCACCAAAGTATTATGGTCCTTACAAGGTGTTGCAAAATATTGGTACTACGAAATGCAAACTGGAGCTTTCTGCATCTTCTCGAGTGCACCCAGTTTTACATGTTTATTGCTTAAATAAAGTTATAGGTGATGAGCTCCTAGTTCAACCAATATTTCCAGAACTTGAAGAAGAAGGAAAAATCATATTGGAACTTGAAGCAATCACAGAAACAAGAACTCGACAACTACGAAATATATCAATTTCAGATTATCTCACAAAGTGGAAGAACTTACCAACTAAAGATTGGATATGGGAGGATCAAATTTTTTTACAGAAGCATCTAGAACTACTCAAGCGTTGAGGACAACATATTTTTGAAATATCCCCTAACACCTCATATCTAAAGTATTCCTCTCACCTACAACTATAATCCCTTAAGAAATAATGGCATTAAAGCCTCTAGTTGTAGAGAAGAGGAACCCTTTTCCTCCTCCTCAAATTTTATATTTAATAATTTACAAGAAATATAAAAAATAAAGAATTGTCGAGAGTGATTTTAAATATTCTCAATTAGAGCTTTAAATTCTCCATTATTATCCTTGTTGGTCTCTTTCCATTGCTCCAAAATACCTTAGATATGAAAATTTCTAACTAATATCATGTTCAAACCAATCAAAACCAAGAATAAATTAAATTGCACACTAAAATCAGAATTAGAAATTCTCGAAAAAAACAACTCTCATGAATTTGCTAAATTAAAATAAATAAATTCTAAATAAATCTAAGATGTGATTGCTTCAAATGGATCTTATTATCTTTTTAATCGATACTAGAGAATGAACTAGTGACAACAGTTTTTCCAAGCCAATGAAATTCGCCAAAATCAAATTTGAAAAACTAATTGTTGTTGTGAATTCGTCACTTTATCTTCTGCTGATTTTTTGGGTATTTAAATGTTTGAATATGCTAAAGTTGTTATTCCCAACTTATTTTCCCGAGTCTTATCTTTCAAAATTTCTATTGTGAGCTTCATTTAGCTAAGTAAATCTTGAGTTATGCCTCTCTGAAGTTGAAGTGTCAAAATTTTCAGAATTATGGAAAAATGCATGTGTGGGCCAAAATTAAGAAATTTTAATTAAAAATTTAATCCTAGTTAACTTAATTAATAATGGTTAGTTAAATCTTAGATGCTGGTGCCTTGTAGAGAATAGTTGGCACGCCACATGGGCTCCCCAACGCTGAGCAGTTTTCTTCACCATGAGGCAGCACAGAGCCCTGGCGTGGGTGCCATTGAATATGCCATGCTGGTTCGCAACTCGACGCCATTAATGGTATTCAATTCGCTCGTCATGAATTCATTACTGTCCGTCCTGTTTGCAGAGTGCCCTGGCCATTTATGGGCAATGGCGTCGTCTCCTCCCATAATTTCTCCATCCGTCTCTCTATCAAGTTGGCTATTGGCTCTCTTAATCCTTGCTATGCCTCCGCCCCTCTCTCAGCCCTTCAGACGCCCTCCACCCACTCTCTCCATGCTGCATACAACCTCACTGCTCGCCCATCTCACTCTATTCATTCACCTCACCTGCATTCTCATAATTATTCCTACTCCATGCCTCGCCGCCATCGAATGCGTTTTCACAGAGGCCGAGGCCGAGGTTCCCCCTCTCGCTCTCCCATCCCTGCCATGGTGGAGCGCTCTGTGGATTTCTCCTTGGCCATGGATGCGCCGAAGTTTATTGACCCTCAACACCTCTCGACCCATATCTCTCTTCGAATTCCTAAAGCCCAGCCATGCCCTTCCGGTTCGAGGTCTAGGAAGAGGATGCGAAAATCAACTCTTTCTCCCTCTTACCCTGAGTATCCTTGGAAAATGGTGGCTCTGTCCGTCAAACCTATGGAGGATTCATCGAACAACGAAGGTAGCAGCAGTTCTGCCGAAGGGGACAAAGCAGAAGCAACGAGTGCTCGTTCCACCTCCATGTTGAACCCTTAGTTAAACTGAGAGGTGGGGGGGGGGTGAATCAGTTTAACACATACATGGAATTTTAAAACTTTTCCCTTAAAACTTATTTACACCTTCATTTCATGATCAAATTAATATGTGAGCAATCTTAATTTGTGAGAAACAAGTATCAAGCAGATTTGTTTATGTAACAACAGTCTTAATATGTAAGCAACATGTATTACGCAGATTAGATAAACCACATCAACACATAGACATCATGCACAGAGACACCAGATATAAGTGGAAATCCATAAAGGGAGAAAACTACATCTTATTATTGTTTTGATGCAAAGGCAAGCTCCAACTCCCTCTCACCACGATTTTCCGTAGGCACCAACCTACGGAGGCTCCTACCTCAATTTTGCAAGCTACAACTTGCAAGGAAGCTCCAACTCCCATCAATTTTCGTAGGCACCAACCTACAAGAGGCTCAAACCTCACAACTACATCTCGACATTTTATCAAGCTACAACTTGATGTGGAAGCACCAAATCCCATCTATTTTCTCGTGTGCACCAACCTATTCGGTTTCCAACCTCGCCATAAACCCACATTTTATCAAGCTACAACTTGATGTGGAAGCACCAACTCCCATCTATTTTCTGCAGCACCAACCCACAGGAGGCTCCAACCTCATTCAAATACACCACATTTTATCAAGCTACAACTTGATGTGGAAGCACCAACTCCCATCTATTTTTTGTAGCACCAACGCTAGAGGCTCCAACCTCAATCGCCCACAACCGACATCTATGAAGCTACAACTTGATAGGAAGCTCCAACTTCCTTACTCTTTCAAAAGGAAAACACTTGCCGATTTACCTTGGATATCGCCCGTTCTCGTATCATCTTCACCGCCGTGATCGCTTCTTCCCACGTATATCATTTCTTCTTCTTGGATTCTATATCAGCTCCATATTCTTCTTTGCTCGCTCTTCTTCTTCTCCGCTTCACTCGTTTATTTCGCATTCTCTAACTTCTCGCATCTTCTTGCTCCTCCTTCTTCTTATATTTTCTACCTCAATTCCGCATTCTCCAACCTCACACTCTCTAACCTCTCGCAACTTTCTTATTTTCTTCAACTTTCTTCAATTCGCGCGCACACTCTCTTCTCTCACTGTTTTCGTCAACCTTCTCTCTTTGGATATTATCCCATTTTATACAAAATAGCTTCATGGTCGTTTGTATTCTACTGGGAATTGAAATGGAAAACCATGTCTCTTTGCCTTCTCTCCTCAACTCTTTTATCTCGCTCATTCGAAAATATAATCGTAGGTACCAATTTAACATTTCAATGGGATATTTCTTTTTTTTGGATACTTGCCTTTGCATCACAAACAATATAAACAAAATCATTTACATTCAATTACTATGAAAAACTCCACCACTCATTCACTCTTTGACTTGTCGTGCATTTGTCTTTTCTTTTGATCGTGTCTTTGTCCCTTTCTGCCTGTTTGTTTCCCTTATTCATCACACACAGGTAACGGCTATCTCATACATATGTAATCGTGCTTTTTATATCAAGCTAATTGATTCTCGTACAATAATAAAAATATGTTTTTGATATGTTTCGCCGTGGTGTAACTACTATGTACCGTAATCGCGCCTTTTATATATATAACACAACTTCAGCCTGCATAATTATAATAAGTTTTAACATACAAACTCACTTTTTAATACAACTTAAATCAACTCTGCGTAGTAGTAAAAGCCCGTTTAACATATAAAATGCCTTTTCGGCCCACCATCTCGAACTTTGTTTTGTGCTCGATGCATGAGTCTCCTCCGATGATTTCCAATTGCGATTACACCCTTTGCGATTGTTCCGATGTGATTGATCGTACCGCAAACTTCATTGACATGTTCCACTTTCTTCGTGCCGATGCGATGGCCCCACACATCATCTATATATATATATATATAGGGTTCATATATATTCTCCGCCTTCTTTTAATTTCCAATTGCAATCGCAAACTTTTTGTTTACATGTTCCGTTGCACAGTTTTTCTCCGATGTGATTAATTGCAACTTGACTACTCCCGATGCGATTGATGTATTATCCCTCGATTGCTTTCGATTGCGATTGATCGCAATCACAACTCCCAGTTGCATGTTCCGATATGCCTATACTCCGATGCTCCGATGCGATTAGGCCGGAACTCAAACCTATCAAGTCACAGTTTATAAGCCCATCGGGTCTGAGCTTCAATCGCAATCGCAACTTTTAGTTGCATGTGATCCGTTGCTCCTCTTTAACTCCGATGCGATTGACCACTGTTCACCGGAACTCAAAACATATACGAGTCATAGTTTATATGCCCATCGGGTCCGGATCTCAATCGCAATCGCAAATTTCTGTTGTGATGTTCCGATGCTCCACTTTAACTCCAATGCGATTGACCACTGTTCACCGGAACGCAAAACATATATGAGTCATAGTTTATATGCCCATCGGGTCCGGATCTCAATCGCAATTGCAACTTTCTGTTGTGATGTTCCGCTGCCTTTATATTCTCCGATGCGATTCATAAGGGTCCCACCTTATATTACTTCGTTTATTTCGATCATAAAGTGCTCCACTTATATAAATTAATATATATGCTTTGGACCTTTAGTCGTTTAATATTGCACAATATATGTAACGTGCTGCATATATATAAGCTTCCGATTCCGCCTGGGTTGCGATTCCCGGAATAAGGTTTATATATCCTTCGGCTGGGTAATGATTCTCGGAATATTATGTAGGTTTGCACATGGTTCCATTCCATAAAAAATGGCTCTGCCTTTGCTGTGATAATGGCTCTACCTCTGCCTCTGATGTGATAACGGCTCTACCTCTGCCTCTGTCTATGATAAGAGCTTTGCCTCTATATTAGCTGCCTTTGCCTCTGCCTTAGCTGTGCTTTTTTTTTCTCTGTCTCTGCCGTTGCTTCCACTCTGCTGTTTGACTGTTACATTTTGACAGTCTTTTTCTGCCTGTCTCCTTTGCTTCCTTTGTTCGCTTCTTTGCTGCCTATGCTACTTGTTTGTTGCCTCTACCTCTCTGCTACTTTGCTTCTCTCTTTGTTTCATCTGCTCCTTGACTGATGCTACTCCTTAATTCTCCTTTTGCTGCCTCTGCTTATTTAAATGACCTTGTCTCTGCTGCTCGACCCTCTCTACATATTGCTGCTATGCTGCTCTCTTTGCCTTGTTGCTGCCTCAGGTGTTCCTCCTTTACCATCTCCTTTGCCATCAATGACAACATTTCCAACACTCCACGCCTGAGCTGGATCCTCAACTCTCCAAGCCAGAGGACGACCCCTCCGATTATGGTTTATACATAGAGAAAGAGCAGCCTCCTTAGAAAATTCAGGATGCAAAGGACCAGAACACCTAGCGCCATGGTTCCTCCTTTTCTAGCTTTTTCCAGCTTAACTATAGTATCTATGTTTATTTACATTTTTCACAACAAACTTAGCTACTGGGTTCTTCTATTTGATGCTAGTTTCCACTTAAGGGGAAGCTTCTATTGTGCTCTGTGGTTTGGTTTATGGGCTGGTTTCCCCCAAGGGGTAGCCCCTTTTTTGTGTTTTTGTATTTTCTCTTTCCCATTGGAATTGGATAACTTAGCAATTCCGGTCAGGAATTTGGATTGTACCTTTGTACTTTTTGTATCATATAATAGAATCTAGACTTATTTAGAAAAAAATTGGTTAATTAACTAAATAATTAAAATTAATTAATTACAATTATTACATTAATTAAATATACAATTATATGATTAATTAATTATATACAAATTAATTAAAAAATTAAATTAATTACAAATTAATCAAATACAGATTAATTGAAAATTAAATTAAAAAATATATTAAACAAATGGGCAAGTGGCTTTTGGTTCCAATTGAATGGATCATAGTGGATTTTGGGATCTCATTTAAGAGTCTCGAAATTTTCATGAGAGGGAGGCTTTTACATATATGCACTGGGGGTTATAAGGTGGATTTTAGAGGAGGCATTTCAGGAGTTTTATAAAATGGAGTTATGAAAATCACAAGTCGAAAATGGAATGAGGGGAGAGGAAGAGGTGAGGTAGAGTGACTTCGGGGTATGCAATTTCAAGGACTCTTGAAAACGAATGTTACAAAAATCACAAGTTCCGATGTCCCAAAATTAAGTGTGATGTGAAGTAGGATAAATGTGTTGGGAATCAAAGAGTGAGGGTTTCCAAGAGTAAAATTTCAGAGCTAATTACAAAAAATAAAAACTCCGAAATGAGGTGCGAGGAGATAAGAGGGAATGAGAGGAGGGCCACGTGGAGTGGGTCCCTCCCTCTTAATAAAGCAAAAATATAACCAATTTGTAAAATAAGTCCCGAAATTATAAAACTACAACCACTTTATGATTTTGGGATTTTAGAAATTCTTCATTTTTGAGATTGAGATTTGAAATAGACTTCTGGGATCCGAAAGCATATAATTTTAATCATTCTACAATTTTGGCTGTGACGATTTTGTAGTAGCATTAACAAAATAAAATAAATAAATTAATATTAATACAAAATCTATATTTATAATAAATTTACATTTTTTTTAATAGGAAAGAGTAGCATTATTAGATTAATCCACGCCCATACGCTTCCAACAGCCGGGAGCTTTACAATAAAATATCAGTGCCATCTATGGGCCACATAGTTTTCTTGTTGTTCAACCCAACCCAAATTTTCATCCCAAAAATTCCTCATTACTTCTTGACTACTGCTATACATCATAAAGTACTGATTCATTAGAAGTTTACATTTATATTTTGACATTAAAAAAAAAAACAAAAAACAGACCCTTATGACAGAATAATCCTCCATTGTTGTCAGATTGTTGAGATTGATGTTGGTGTTTTCTTCATCTGACTTTAGGCTTTTTTCATCCAGTTTGAGATGAAGATCCTCAATTTGACAATGTAGAGCATCAATTTCATCTTCTAGTTAGCGAATTATCTAATTTTTTTCTAGTTAATGATCCTGCATCTTGAGATTTTCTTTACGCTGTTGATGAATACACCTTTGGATTATCACCAATCATTCCTTAATTTCAGCATGATCTTTGACACAAGGAGCGCATGCATTATGTCACCTCCCTCTATCCTTCACCATGCTCCTCGATGGTCTGCCCGTTCGAGGTCGGTGGTAGCCCCAAGAACCCGAAACAAAGCTACCCTCCTCTAATTGACTCATATTTTCCAAACGGACCACGGGGAGGGGGGGGCGGGGTGACCAAGATTGTGGCTCCTAGAAAGAAGAAAAAAGACAGAATCAAGAACACTGAACTCCTGGAAGGACACACCGACCTGATTCGAATAAATGAGACAGAATCAGGAACACCGAACTCCTGGAAGGACACACCGACCCGACTCGAGAAAATGCTTATTCTCCACAACAACCAATTCACAAATGCTAACACCATTAGGGGAATTTTGAGGTCTAAAATGGGCCTCCTAAGGAAATAATAAAATAATCGCTATACTAATAAAATAATATTTATGAATTTAAAATTCACTTTTTGCACCACAATCCATGTAACCATAGTTAAATTCAATTCAAAAGTTGTACCAAAATAAAATTAATAAAAAAATTGTATTGATGTGACTATAAATAAGAATGATATTTTCAAGAAAAAGTCATTATCATTGAACAACTAATGCATTTGCCCTTTGTACTTAAATAACTTTAAATAAAATATAAATATAAATTTATAAATTCTTAATTATAATCATTGCTATTAATTAAAATTTATATTATTTAAATTGTATAATAAAATGTAATTAATATATTATATAAAAATAATATA
>JAXQQM020061011.1:0-48911 GCA_034641835.2 Pinus albicaulis
CATGTAGGAGATGAGAGTGATGGAGTGGTGGATGGAGACATCTATTACCTTGATATGATCTTCTTGACTTGGATTTTCAAGCATAAGAAGAGAGATCTACATGCAACACTAGTGGGCTTTCTTTCCATGCACTTTGATGCATATCATTCCTTGATGGAGGAGTTCACTTGGGAGGGCATCCAACAGGATGTATATCAGCATATGGAGAGATGAATAGCCCACATGATGATGGAGAGGTTGTCACAGCCACTTCCCTACTCATTTGGAGTGAGGGAGAACTTTCAATAGAGCCATTTCAGCTCAATGACCCAAGTACATGATAGAGTATGTATATTTATGCTTTATAACTTGTACTCCTTTATTTTTTATGATCAACATATTGTACCAAGGAGGGTATTTCCTTCTTGCATGTTTTTTTGTGATGTACTTAAGGCCATTTGCAGCATTGATGGCGGCCATTATATGTGTGGATTGTGGGGGATGCCACATGATTTTTGGTGTGCACCATGGGCACCAAGTTTTACTTTCATGATTTCATCTTGTAGGATTATTGTGGCAGCAAACAAGTGGCTGAAAAGACACTTGTTCTACTTTGTATTGAGGTAGGCAAGGGATGCACTGCGCTGGTTCCACCTATGGAACTATGATCCACCTCCTGGTTGTCATATGGAAACTTTCTTTCATTTGTTTATGCTTCCATATTGTTATCACCATAAAAGTTTTTTTCTAAACTTGGACAGTTTACATCATTTCTAGTTATGGGTTTAGATAGGTGTTATGGTCATTTTATGTTTTAAAGTGTAGGTGATAGGGTTAGAGTCTCAATGTCTCATTTTTATGTCCAAATAAATCTTAAACAACTTCATTCATGTTTTAAAGGTCATACAACCCTCTTTAGAAATAAAATTTCAAACCATTTGAAAAAAAAAATTTGAATTAGCCACGAAACCATGTTTTCGTAGCGCAGACTGTGTAAAAATTCTATTTTGCGCTACGAAAACGCTGCTATTTTCGAAGCGAAAAACCCTGAAATTGAACTAAACACGCTACAAAATCACGGATTCAGAGGAAGTCTTGTAAAATAACCAATCCAGTCAGATTCCGTTAATTTTTCATCATTAGGTTTCAGTTAGGAGTCATTTCTAAGGCATGAAACCATTCAATTTCATCATTTCAAATATAGGGGTCATCATGATAGGTAATTTCAAATTCGAAAGGATTGGTGGGTTTTCTTATTATAGTTTGCATGCAAACACTCAAGAAAATTGTCTTTGAATTCTAAGCTTGTGGTAATTCCTTACCAAAGCTTCTCTCATCGATTTTGCAATTGAGGCTGATCATCATTAGAAAAAGAGGCTGACTACCATTGGCAAGCGAGGTTGATTTGTTATAGGAATTCAGAGTCAAAGATGACAGAAGAAAGAAAAAATCACAGGTCTGGTCATTGTTAATGGACAGAGCTTGAAAGCACAAAGGCTTTAGTCAAAGATAAGTCAGTGATGGAAGCTTTCAAGAAAATAGGGTGTTGGAGATTTTGTGAAAAATTACAGGGAGGACACATTCAAGTGTCAAAGGAATTTTCTCTTCATTTCACTGGTTCAAATACAAAAGTTGGAATTCTAAATTTGGCAGTAACTCCTGATATCAGAGCTTTGGTGACAAATATTACTAGGCGGCAAGATAGATGGTTCAACAATTTCAAATTTGATATGGAACCATGTAAGGTATTTCTGAAGCCAGATTTTGCAGAAACGGATTTAACTAAGTCAACTCCAAGGAATTATATCAAAGACATCTATGCCAACTTGCTCTTCAGCATTCAAAGGTATTTTACCTGTGAGGGAAGATATCATAAAGTGCATTCATATCATTTTAAACTCCTATTGCATTTCACTAGCATGATTTCTTTATATTTTCCTTTCTTCCTATATTGAAGTATAGTTAAGATGGCAGATAAAGTGCAATTGAAAAATCAAGGATGTCAAACTTCCCTTTTCCATCATGACCTAATTAAACTAATAGTTTTACATGAACTTCAAAAGATCCACAGAGAATGGTCTTCATTTTTGCTTTTATGTGGTTTTGGAGTGGAAAAACAAGGTGTAGGCATTATCCCCAAGGCTAAAGAAACCCCACCAGCAGAAACCAGTAAGCCTGTAGTGATCAAGTCAAAAATATTTTTCAAGCTAAAACCAAGAAATTAGGTGAAAGAGCAAGTGAGTAAAGCATCAATGGTTAGTCTTGAGACTCCTCAACCTACAAAAGAAAAGATATCTGAAATTAGAGAAATGACAAAAGAACAGTTAGCTAATAAACTAGTTCAAAGGAGATTGACTAGAAGTCAAATTGCAAAGGAGAAAGGTAAATCAATGATCTCAGAAGAAAGTCAAAGCTTAAAGGGTAACTTAAATGATATTTTGGAAGCCATTGATATTGAATAATCCCCTTTGGTACAGGCATATTTCATAAAATTTGATGAAGGAAAACCTAAGAAGATGAAATCTTCTAAGAAGCTAGAATTTGAGGATGAGGTTGCAGCATTTGTGTTTAAGCCAAGAAAGCCTTCAACCAGGAAATATAAAAATATGCAAGAGTCCAATGTTGAATTAGGAGAAACAGAGGAAGCTTCCACTGTTTAGGAAGAATTCATAGACCTTTCATCACCAATACCTGAAGGTGAAAAAGACAGTGTACTTTCCACTCAGACAGAAAAAACTAGCTATGAAGAAATGGAACAAAAGTTGAAAGCAAAAAATTATGAAATTGCTAGACTAAGGAAGAGAGCAAGAAGGCATGCTGCTGAAAAGACAAATTTTAAGAGGATAAAATCTCTATGGGAACATGAGAAGGTTTCTAAACCAAAAACAATAACTAGTGAAGCTCAATACTTTACTTGGACTGTTCCTGCAATTAAAGAGGCTAGATATGTGAGAATGATGAATCTTCAATTAAGGGCCACCAACAGGAAACTGAAGAGGCAGATTGAAGACCTAGAAATACAGTTGCAGCAAAAATGAAACGAGGCAAAAAATGGTAAATCCTTGAATCAAGTTTTGTCATGAAGATCAAGATAGCTTTTTTTTGTTGATATAAATCCTTAAAAATATCTTAAATATCTCCAAAATTGTAGATTTTTGAAAAAACTATGGTAAAGGAGTACACACAGTAGTTTCGTAGTGCGCTACAAAACTGTTGAAAGTGAAGTTTTGGCATTTTTGCATGAAATTGAGAGGTAAGAACTACTAGTCTTCAGAGTTTAGCATTGTGAATGGAAAGATCAAGTTCATAAATAAAGTTCCAGGTTGAAAGGAAAGAAAAATAATGGTCAAAGGAATGTTTTTATAGTGGTATAAAAGCTTGGGTATGAAAACATGTTGTTTTCGTAGCGCAGTCATATTCCCTCTCCTTTTCATTTTTTCGAAGGCTTATTTTTGCACAAGTGGAAGGATTGAAGAATTTATGGAATGTTAACACATGTTACATATACAAGATAGTCCTCAAGGGTAGCAAAGATATTCGAGGACAAGCATGGAGGTAAAGGCTAAAATTCAAGAAACTCTGTCTCCTGGTTTCTAGGGCAGTTAAGTCATGAATCATCAGGGTTCACCATAAAGCTAGAGGCATCATAAACGTCTAAGACATGGATTAGCAGATGTCAAAGAGGGTATTTAATTTTGGATAAGGTTGTTTGAGACATGACAAGGAGTTTCACTCCTATTTGTATTAGAACTCCTAGAAGACAGTCAATTGTCAGTTTGTAATTAAGAGTTTGTTTTAGGAGTAGATAGGTGTCAATTTTAGAAATTCAAATTCTCCCAATGATGGATCATGGAATCCAAGAAATGTAAAGACTCCATATGAAGCATGAGGTCGAATTCCTCAAGGTTGGCATTTTCATTAGCAAAGTAGTTGTGTTATTGTATGTTACTGGATATTTTCAACTTAATACAGAGATCAGTTTCACTACTCAAGATTCACAGTGAAACTATGGCCTTTTTCAATTATCTATTTGCAGTGGTATGAGCATATGTTACTTAGAATTCATTGAATAATTCTCTAACTTCCTTCACATGCTTGTATACTGTGCTTATTCACTGTGTTACTGTTTTCACTTATAAACCTGCACACCAAGTACCTTGATTTCCATGTTTGACACATCATGATGTTTTTTTGAAGACTACTCTGACTCCATAGCCCAATATATGTTTGCTAATGTTTGATTCTACGAGTTATACATTTTATCATTTTATTCCTAGATTTGGCCATCTTATCAGTAATCAAAAATCTTAAACCTATTGAGAGAGCCCTCTCAGGTTGAGGAGGCTAAGCCTCAGCCAAAAGATTGGTTTGAAAGAGTTACTCAGAGTCTACTTGATCAGTAGCCTATGAGGGTCATATTTTGTGATAACACATATATTGATGATGCTCATATGTTTTTGGGAAGCTTTGTTGGGAGAGTGGCACAAGAGTTGGAGGTGCCCATTGGGAGTATGATTTTCCATAATTCATATATTGCATGTTTCAGGAGAAACAATGGGAAAACCATGATTTCCATGCTTCACCTCTTGTCTTCATGTGGGAGGAACCATATGTAGAGCTTGAGTTTTTTGGAGGAGCACTTCATGAATGTTTTGATTGATGGGGTAACCTGGGCCATTCTTGGAGACCATGATATTTCAGCCCAATATTAGCATTAGCCCCATACATATCATAAGTGGAGAGACAAGCAGCGTGGGATGGACATTTTAGTCCCACATATTCAGCCATGCATCCCACCTTCTTTGTAGGAGCATAAGGTGGAGGAGATGTTTCATGAGTTGCCATGTTGGAGGGTGACTCACTTTTTATGGATGATAGCTTGGGGATGGAGGCTTCACATGGGGATGATGATTCCCAATATATTTTTGGTTCCATGCCTCAAGAAAGCCTCAATACTACATATTGTTGTTTCCATGTATGTCCCACTTTTTCATGTTGAAATCCATTGGAATTTTCACCAGAGGCATACTTTTACCCATGGGAGGAACAACTTGAGGACACATTGTTCAGAAAGCATCTTCTTATTTGGAGTAACTTATCACCTAACGATGCTATAAGATGAAGAGGAGAGGCTCTTCAGTTCTATCTTTGCAGTTGCTTGAGGACAAGAAACATTTGGGAGGGGAGGACTGTAATATTCCTACATTACCATGCAGCTAATAGGAATAATATTTTTTCTCCAAACGCATAGTTAGATGAATAAATGGGTAGGGAGACCCATAAATATTTTTAGCAGCAATAAAAACCCTTTTAATTGGGAAGGGATCATATTCACAGCTGGATAAAACACCTTCATGTGTGAACAAGGACCAAATGCATGTGGACAAAGTCAAGTTTGACCAAGTCAACAAAGCTAAGATGGAGGATGTGGAACATGAATGAAGATAACTCAGTGGGAACATAGATCTGTTTAGATAGATAGAATAAAGCCACATTGAGTGTGGAAGAAGAACTTGCATGGAAATCTAGTCAAGATTGACCAAATCAAAAAGCGTTGTAAAAAATATATGTAAGACTAATGGAGACAACATAATTTTGGAGGGAGATTCATTGCATGAATATGGAAACCCTAATGAGTGGGATCAAAGGTGAGAAGGCTCACATTGTATATAAGAGGAGGATGGCAGCCATATGGGGCTAGCTTATGATAATGATTTTATGATTATATGGTTAGTTTAGACATATTTTCTTTCTCTGGTTGTTTAGCTGAGATAGAGTGTTGTTTAGCACAAGGTCTTCTTGTTTACGAACTCCTTCTCTTCCATTGAGTAGCTCTTGGAGGAGCCTTGCATCGTATTGTCCACTATCTGGCTTGAGGCCAAGCTTCATCTTCCTTTGAAAATGCAGATCCTGTTGAGGGTTTGACTGTTTCAGAAAGCTACAACAAGTGGAGGCCAGATCTTCAGATCTAGGCCATCTCAATACTTATTTTCAGTGGATAAGTCTTATAATCCATTGGGAGGACATTATTGAGGGTTTTGAGCTATATTTTCATATCTTGGCTGTAGGCCAACAGAATTTTATCCCCTACAACATAGAGAGAGTCCAAATCTGCGTTATTTCTGAAGGAGTTGTTGCACGGTGATTCAATGCACCATTTGGAGAGATGATTTTATGAGTGTTAGGGATCTACCCTTCACTTTGGAGATCTGTTGGAGGAGATAATTTTATTGTTTATATCAGATCAGATCCGCTTTCCATATCTGAATATTTCCATAGATCTGCAATATTAAAACTCAAATCTACATTTTGTACATGGTGTATTGCTGAAAACCTCAAGGGGGATTGATAAAAGAGCTTGTATAGTGCATGTATCTTCTGTAGATCTAAATTTTTATCCACATACTTTCTCTATATCTGATGTATAACCTATTTTCGTTGCAAAGGTAATAAAATAACGTTTTCATGGTATTCCAACTTTCATACATGGTTGTAGTCCCTATTTTTATATGATTTTGGGCTAGTTTTGCCATGGGAGGCATGTTTAACTATGCAATAGTGATTTGTTTCTAATTTAATTTTAGATATAGTCATTATAATATCATATCTAAGGGATACATGAGTTTCATTTAACTTTAATTTCACATATTTTTGAAAAAATGTGTTGTTTTAGCATGTATTGCTGAGTAGTCCCATTGTGGGATATTACAAATCAGTATCATCTACCATTTGCATGACTTAAAAATCTGCCAACACCTTAACTCCTTCTATATCGACCACAAATTTTGACAATCTCCCCAAGGGAATGATCTTTAGCTGGTTAGCCAGGCACAGTTGGATAATGGACCTTTCCAGCTTTGGTTCTCCCATGCGTTTTTCAGGTTTGTTTAGGTAGAACATTAGCATCCGATCCCAAATATAAAATGACTTAATCCACTTCATAAGCATCGATATTTTCAGTCAAACACATCTCCCTTCCTATTCTCTTCTTATTCTTATAAAATTTTTTGACTGTGTGTTTTTCTACAAGAGGTTGTTCTTTTTTTGCGCAATTGCCTATCAATGCCTGCCAATTTTCAACAGCATTTTTGTTGCGCAGCAAATTTATGCATGATTGTAAGAATGGCTTAATATATTCTTCTCCTCTGGCCGCTTGTTGAAGTATCTCCTTCTATGAATTATTTCCTTGCTTCAATAAAGGTTTGTTTTGCATGTTGACGATTAAGGCCTTCTTTGGTTTCATGTGCATTTCGGATCCATACATTAGTGGTAGGTTTCTTTTCTTTAGCTTCAATGGTATCTACACAAATCATGGTAACTACATTCACACAAGGATCTTCCTCTCGAGTTTCAGCATGAACCATTTGAAGATTCTACATTGGGGTCTTTGTTTTGTGCATTTTAGCAATCAAGACAGGACAATATTCTATAACATGATCAAATTGTCTACAGTATCTGTAGGACTATCGTGCTAGATTTGGACAGTCACATGCATAATGACCTACATCACCTATCGTTCTAGATTTGGATAGTCACATGCATAATGACCAGCATCAACACAATTATAACAAATCACTTTTCCTTTACCTCTACCATTTGATCCACCTCCTCGGCGTCTTTCTCTGCCTTGGAATACTCCACGCCCAGAAGGGGATATCGGTGATGTAGGCCCAACCTGCATTCTATAGATATAAGCTTTATCCAACATCATATCATAGGTCCAACAATGCTGCTCATCATGCCTTAATGGTGAACAAAACTTGAAAAATGGTTGTTGTAAGTCAGGCTGATATTTTCCAACCCTTGGGGCAAGAATCTATATCACGTAGCCAGTAATTTGTCATATGGTACACCAACATTCAGATAATTGTTAAAAACAAGACACTGGTCTTAATGATGCTCAGAAGCTTTGCACTTTATACACCAGAACTCTGTGCAAACCTCCTTCCCTTTGTCTTGGCATAGACTTTGAATTTATAGATGCATTGCTTCTAGTTGATTCTGAATATGTTGAGTTCCTAGTGAAACAGGTGTTGGCGTATCTTATAGTTTCATTGCAATTTCTATAGCCTCAGCTTGTGTAACAATATTTTTCTGACCTAATGGTTGGTGTAGATGCGGGAGAAACATAGCAATGAACCATTCTTTAGGCTGAGTATCATGAATCACAAATCCACCATCTTTGATGGTGTGCTTCAATATTTGATTAGCCTCCCTAACAGATTCATTAGGTTCTTCATGGATATCCTTCATTTCTGTCATTAGCTGCGTGTATGACTTAGGTTTTTTAAATTTATAATTTAGGGCTGCTCCAATTTCTTCCAAAGTAGCATTAGGGTTTTCTTGTGCATACATAATTTACTAGTCTAATGCACGATCTTGAAATGCAATAGCCAACTCTACTTTTATGATATCAATATTGTTTACTTATTGAGCTTGCCATATGACCTCAGTTAAAAACCAGAACTGATCAGTTTTCTCATTGCCAATGCCTTTGAAATTAGGTAACTTCATGGATTCAACCATATATAATTTAGGAAAGGGTGGATATGGAGGTGGAGATGGACTACGTGGTGAGGTATGTGATCAAAAATTTGAGCTCAGAAGTGGAGTGGATGGAGTAGGAAATATATTCAAGGACTTGTGATATGACTAGCTTTGTTCTTCAGAGTCACTCAAGCTAGCAGTTTTTGGTTTGGGTTCACTATCAGATCTATGCTTCAGAGGGCTATAGAGGACCTCTTTAGAGTCTTCACAGTAAAATATTCCACTGCGCGTAGCTGACCCTCTTTGATGCATTCAAGCTGTATGTTCGCACTAAAAACCCCTTTCACACAATATCATTTTCAGTAACAATTTTAATGAGCACATAAATTTACCTCTAGGAACTTTGAAAAACCTCCCTTCAGCTTCAAAATATGACATGAATTGGTCAAAAAAAAATTCAATCAGAAATATGCCTAGAAGGAAATCGATCAAATGATATACCACGTGAGTGATCTTATTATAAAATTTCTCTACTTGTTGGATCAATTCAGGAGTCCATTCAGTGACTACGTCCTCTTTTATGTAGTGATGGAGCTCAGCCAAGCATGACAACCACTCCTAAATTTCTTGCACAAAGGAACAAAAGAAAATCTCATGCACTTTGGTATAAATATACTTGTATACCCACTGCTCGTTAGAAAATTCAGTGCTTTTGTTCCCTTGCAACACAAATTCAAGGATCTTTCTGTCCAACCAGTCTTGTAATTCATTGCGTGAATAATGCCACAACATCAAATCTCCCTCAAAATGATGATCCCGGTCCTAACAATAGAACCATTCATTGGCTTGAGGGGTCATGACCCAAGTTCGAAGTTTATGGATAAACGAACAAACCCTCCAACTATTGGCCCTTTCAGCAATGATATGCTTGCGCAGACCAAAGTCTCACCTGAAACAGTATGGGGGGGGGGGGTACGAGAACCATGTTTCCACACCATAAGAGAGAATTTAATGAATTGGTCCTTGGAAAAACCCCAATTGATCTTACACAGGTGTGCGTAATGAATTATAACAGAATTACAGATATTTGTGCAATCATTAACAAAATACCCAGAAATACTTGTCTTTCTTATCGCAGATAGTAAATCAGATCTAGATCTAACCAATATAATTCTTAATAGATGTCAATACTCATGCATAAATAGATCAATTAGCCATGCACAATAATCAATAGGTAAACAGATAGTGTGATCTCATCAAATCATAAACAAGAATTATATGCATAACAAAGAGAATTCGCAAAAAATGTCCCTTCTATTAATTCTTCAGATATGTCAACACATTAGCTTTTCCTTCAAAACTGTTACAAAACTGTTCCACACATATAGCCAACAAAGTCTACACACAACCAAGACTAGGTCTCCACACACACATACAGTAGGAGCCTTTTACCCAACCCAAAACCCTTACAGACGCAGATATTATCCGAATATCAATATCACATATCACATCTATTTCTACTTGTCTTAGACAACACTAAATATTTATAATACGCCTATTGCGCAGATACTATGGTCTCAAACCATGGTTTGAGGCCCATAGTTTACATTTAATATTAAACTATGTCCACAATTGGGGAAAAAATCCCTTTGACTACATTTGCGTAGTGCGAACATATAAACATACAAAAAATATCATTGGAACTTGTGCTCTAGGGGACCCTGCTCCAATAGGGAGGCTCGTATTTCCTTGCATAATTCCTAAGAAAATTAGCTCACCTGTTACATGAAAAACTATGTACAATCATTAGTATACTATAATAAATAAAATTATTCATTTTCCCCTGACTCATTCAGGAAATTCTAATTGCATGCATGACTAGGGATATTTTTATTAAATTGACTAGTTAACTCTGAGATCAATGAGTTACTCAACTGAAATATTTTTTACTCTATTCATGACTAGAGCTTAGATAATTGAGTTTCACTAACTATAGCTCCACTATATTTCTAGATATTATGAATCAACTTATGCACAACTCTACTTCTTTCCCACAAACTCGAATTGACTGACTTAACTAAGTGACTATTGAGAGAAATAATTTTTAAATTAATCCTCTAATATTCATATGTCAATTTGGGTGTAATATTCCAAAAAATTAGCCTACATATAAATTGAATATTATAGTTTGTTTTATCACTGAGTAGGTGAATAAGTGGGTAGGGAGGCCCATAAAACCCTTTTGAAGGAATAATAGCACTCCTAATGTGAAATAAGGAAGAATAAATAGTCGGATTAAGCACCTTTGGGTGTGAATTGGAGGGGATACATGTTGAAGAGGTCAACTTTGACCAAGTCAACAGTGCTGCCATGGAGGAGTGGCATTCATGAGGAGATAGCGCAGTTTTAGTGGAGGAAAAATTTCATGAGCTTAGTGGCAAGTATGGATGGGACCCAATGTGAGAAGACTCACATACTATATATGGATGGGATGGAAGCCATTGTTATGCATGTTTTATATTATCATTTGATATTGGTCTATTTATACTTTGCATTCCTTTGTTGTTTAGCAGGGTTACTATGCTGTTTAGCACAAGGGTGTTCCTGATCAGGAACCTCTACCTCATCCTCAGGGAAGGAAAGGTTCTTTGGGCTGAATTTCCTCATTCTAGATTTTTTTCTAAGCTACCTCCTTCAACTACAGTGTAGTTTCTATTTAGAGCTGGGTTGTGTTGCAGGGTGCAGCAAAGGAGGATCACATTGAGCCATTTCTGGGCTTGTTTTTTAGTGGAGAGGTAGCCTATCCATTGGAGGATCAGAAAGGAGGGCTCCTGGGCATATTTTCACATCTTCGGCATTAGGCCAACCATCTACCATCCCTCACATCACAGTCACAATTCTGAACTACGTTATTTTTGGAGGCAGTTGCTGGGAGGCTTCATTGAGCTCATCAGGAGGATCTATTTCTAAGTAGAGCGATCAACCTTCTATTTAGAAATACCATTGGAGGAGGACATAATAATTTCAGATCTGTCATAGCCTCATTCTCTTCAGTTCCAGCTTGTAGTGACATCTCAACCCCAGGGTTATTTTTCACATTGTATATTTCTTGGTATTTCTAGCAATCTTTTCTGGGTTGGCTAGAAATCATGTATTAGAGCCCCCATCTTCTTTTTTGGGAATTTATTTTTGTTCTATCAGCCATATTTCAGTTATGCATGTTTACAGCAGTAGCTACACTGATATAGACAACACTTCCACTGCTCTCTAAAATTCTATACAGTTGTAGCAACTCATGTGTTGATTGTTCTGATCAGTGGAGGCTTGTTCTTATTGCTTGAGTGGCTTGTCCCTCAATATATTTTTGTATAGTGTTGCTGATATCTTAATAAAATTATGGCTGTAAATTTATCACTCTCATGTTATGTTCAGAATTTTTGTGTTTTACATTATTATGTCTTCTATTTCTGCTATTTCCATTTTGGAATATTACAGCAGTATCAGAGCATAATCTTGGCTCAGCCTATGCATTCAAGATATTATGCCATTAGGACGAGAGGCTTATCACATAAAAGAGAAGTTGTATAGAAGAAACAAAGGCATGACTCCATTATTTAGAGAAATTTAGGAAGAGAGGATCTCCCAGCTTCTTTTCCAAACTATGAAAAATATCAAAGAAGACCTCAAGGAGATGAAAGGGGAGAGGTGTAGAAAAATTCCAAGAGGGTTTTAATGTGTAGCAAGCCCTATATATTCACATGATGGGTGTGGACATTCAGCCACACATGCATATCCACATTCTAGTTTATTTCCCACATTCACTGCAAGAAGGATGGAGGAAGAAGATGCACCAAGGGAGGAGACCTTGAGTGATTATCTTTAGGAGTATGAGTCTCAATCATGGAGATTCAAAGAGCACTTGGACTTCCGAGGGTTTTGAAAACTCAAGGAAGACAGAAGATCCAACAACCATAATAGAAGTAAGAGAGGTAGAATCTTTCTATCTAGCTTTTATGGATTAGCAAAGTGCACAGCCAAAGCTTGGGTCAAGGAGCTAGATTCTTATTTCCAACTACACCAAGTTTCAGAAAAGGAGGCCATTAGAGTAGAAGCGTTGCACCTCAAATGTATGGCCCATGGTTGGTGATTTTTTAGTTCTACTTCATTTTATCATGCAAATGTAAACACATATGCAGGGTTCACTGAGAAATTAGTGAGAAGATTTGATATGGAACATTGTGAAATACCTCTTGTTGAACCCAAAAACTCAAAACCTTTGCATGAGTTGGAGAGATCTATTTTTCCAACACCACTCCATATTTCTATTGAAGGGGATAAAAGCATGCATGATACCTTACAAGGGAAAGGTCCCCACTTCTTGATGATCCCTCTTCTATAGATGAAGACATGGAGGTTCCTCCTTCAAGGGAAGACCAAGATCTAAGGTCTCTCATTGATGATGAGGCATTCTCAAATATTAATGAAAGGGAAGAGAAAAGAAGAGCTCAAAACATTGTACCATTGGGAGAAGATCCATCACCACATGGAGGTGGAAAGGGAGCCATTTATTACATTAGAGGAGACCTTGTGTCTTTGCAAGGAGTTCCAAATGATATAACATGTGGGAACCAAAGCACAATTCCGGAGCAACATGTACCAGTTTTAGTGGATTGTGAGAAGGGAGGCGAAGAAGAGAAGAGGGATCAGCATCAAGGGATGATGAGCATTCGCCCTTATCTATTTCAGGAGGTTTCTGCAAAAAATAAGGAGAATTTATTGTGCAGTGAAGAGAGGAAAAAATCAATCCACTCTTATATACAGTCCACTTCAGATTTTGATGTCTCACTACATGGGGGCATTCCACCTGGGAGGCCACCAGATCTAGAGTTGGTGAGAGACATCTTGCCATTTGGTTCACCACTCTTAGATTCCAGAGGGTTGAAGACCTTGGAGGAGTCAAGTATAGTGTAGAGAGTCTGGGATAGACTCAAGGAGGAGGGAGACATTCTCCCATTTTCAGTATTACCCACTCTCACTACAGATTCTACAGTGATAGAAGTTGTTGCAGTGATGGAGGATGGTACCACCATGGTGCAAGGGAGCTGCTCCATGGATTTGGAAAAAAATAGGGTACTTCCTTTGTGGAAGGAATCCTTCAGATATTGGAGTATATGGAGGCCACTCATGCTTACATTGGCCAGGATCAGGAGGTCCTTTTTGGATTGTTTCTTCTCGTGGGAAGCCAAATTCCAAAGGCCACCACTTCTACTTGAGCATGAGAAGTTGCATGATGGGCATGGAAGCACTTTGGAGGATGAATTTGGTATGAGGGATGTCAAAGGAGAAGACAATAGCATGTGGGGAGCTTCACATTTCAGATCTTCAATGTTGTCTCTTAGGATGATTGATCCATATTGGAGATCTCAACTTTTGGTAGAGTACTCCAAGGATCTTGGTTCTTGCATGATTCTTGATGACCTAGAGGGAGAGGATAGATACATGGTGGATGATGGGGTCATCTATTCTTATGGCAGATTATTCTTGACTAGAGCTTCTAAGCTCAAGGAGAAGCTATTACATGCAGCACATGTGGACTTTCTTACCATGCACTTTGATGCATATCATTCCTTAATGGAGGAGTTCACTTGGGAGGGCATCTAGCAGGAAGTATATCATCATATTGAGAGATGCATAGCCCAGATGATGATGGAGAGGTTGTCACAACCACTTCCCTACTCATTGAGAGTGAGGGAGAACTTTATGTTGAGCCATTTAAGCTCAATGACCAAGGTACATGGTAGAGGATGTACATTTATGCATAATGATTTGTAATCTTTTACTTTTTATAAGCGACATGTTGTACCAAGGAGGATCATTCCTTCTTGCATATTGTATTATGATTTACTTGAGGACATTTTGTTGGAAATACTGAGAGAGGGGGGGGGGGGTGAATCAGTATTCCTTTCAATTAGAGCATTAGTTAATCTTCAATTCTTATCAGTGTTTGTACAATGATAGCAACAAACAAGAGTAACACAAATGCACATAGTTTTTAAGGTGGAAACCCACTCCGGGACAAAAACCGCCGAATTATTTTCTAATAATTCTTTAATATTCAACTCCAATTGAAAATAAAGCTCCAACTTCCTAGAATCTAGAAAAGCATTCTTCTCCAGCTCCCACTGGATGGACGCTCCTGTTGGGGTTCCCATGTTTTGGCCAGGTTGACAGAGACCAAAAGATGAGACAACATAGAACCACTTTCAGACCTCAAGATCTGGCCGTCCTAGGTCCAGGGAGGGATCTCTCTATGATAGCCAAAGGTTTATGTCTTTAAGGCTCAAAGTATAAGATTTTAGGCTAGTTATAGGCTCATGGTTGTTGGTTTGATTGTTTGTGTTTGGTTGGAGGGAATCAGGAGAAGAAGGTCCAATGGACAAGGTTGAGCAAAGAGGAAGCTTAGACAGAGACAGATAACTCAGAGAACATCAAAACCATTGGGCTATGGAGTCAGGAAAGGATTTATTTGTGTCCAATGTGCAAGCTTTCAGTTGGGCTAGTCATCTAAATCATCTGGATCTTAAAGGATAGAAGATGGAATGGAACATTAAGGACTGAAAAATGAAAGGGGGGAGAACCAACCAACTCTGTCTATAGATCAGACCAGAGGTCATTTAACTCCAGGCCTGCTTGGACAGAATTATAGGTGGAAAAAGGGATATTGGAAAGGTTTAATTGGGATGGAGAGCTCCTAGAGAGACAGAAATCAGGTTCTAGACCTCCAGGATCCTCAACACATTCAACTAAATCCTAACAAGAACATCTAAATACAGATTTCATTAATTCATACATCAGAGAGCAGCCAATGTCATCCACTACACTGGTTAAATCAATTGAAATCAACATTCAGATACACATATCAGCAGAAAACATTGAGGTAGAGAGAGCAGGAAACATAGGGCACCTATCAAGGGTGAATCCTATATTATACTTCTGTTGCCTACCAGCAGAAATGAAATGAAATGTAACATGCAATGAGAGCAAGTCAATCACAAATATAGAGAAAGAGGAAACATCACCAGCTGCTTTAGATCAAGATCCAAAGAAACATGCTTGTCATATTAAAAACAACACCAATCAGGTACATCATAGCCCATAGCTTGAACATTCAGTCTGAATACATCTAGCCTCAGCCTATCTTACAATTTACACAGAGAACTTATCTCAAGAGGAAACAATACTTGCGTTTCACTGATATCTCATCAACAACCCTTACAAATGTTTCTTTATGTGCTTTATAACAAAGGGTGAGCCTAAGATCGACTAAAGGAGTAGGTGAAAATTAAATGTATCTTTAAACACAACAATGAATGCAGGGCCGAAACCCATTCTGCTTATATTTAATCTCTGTCACCTTCCTTGTGAGAGAATGATTTGCTCCAGATTTGATCTTGACATCTTTTGGCTAAAGTACCCTTGGATGATTTGAACAAAAATAAAATAGACTACTGAAAGGTCTGTCACATAAATGCTCCAGTGGTTTTGAACTGTTTTCTGGTGGAAATATTTTCAGGGACACGGTGTGTAAATAAAACAGTATGGGTGCCCTGTACTTGATGAATAAAAAACATTTTGCTGACGAAAAACCCTGATATTACCTTTTGCCTGTGCTCAGGATCCTTTGATCGATCCTCGGGGTCTATGAACTGATGCTTTGCCTCTTAAGCACCAATTAAGGCTCAAGATCTTCATTATCATGCCTTAATCCCTTGTCCTCACTCTGAACCATTCCTTCTTTTCTGACCTTGCCATATTGCGCTTTAAATGACGCCGGAAAGTTTCTCACAGGGCTCGAAGTTTGCTCATTTAATAGGAACCCCTGTCTCCACCTTCCCTGGTCCTTTTCCATAAATACAATCCGCAGAAAAATGGTTTTCTGCGATTTCTTGTGGCGACAAAGACTGTGTGTTAAGGTGGTCTTTTCTCCTTGAAAACCCTGCAAGAACAGCAAACATCGTCAAGAAAACACAGATGGGGAGACGGAGGTGGTATGAACGGATGGGAGGATCGTGAAATTGGTGATATGGCGGAAGAAGACACAGAAGAATGGTACAAAACTGCTCTGGTAAGGTTGGCGGATGTTGCAGAATGAAAAATGCATGAAAAACATTAAAAAATGTGAGATAGGGACATTATATGCGAAAAAATGGTTGACGGGTACGGAACATGCACGTGGGGGTTACGTGGCATACGGACAGCTGAGTGAACGGATGAGGTGGAGGCCCGAGCGATGACGGAGTAGTCAATGGAAGCGGGGTGACCTGGACCGTTGATCGGGCACAAATCAACGGCGAGGGCGGCACATGGTGGGTCTACGGGTGCGGTGGAGTCTGACTAACGAGCGAGCAGCTTGGACGAAGGGAGGCCGTCGGATGAAGATCTCGAGATCCAACGGTGGTTGTGGATTTCGCTGGGCGCCCCGTACCGAAGTTTAATGCGCGAAATGGTGGTTTTCAGAGTAGTACAGGAGGACGCGTGGCAGGAGATGAATGGGATCGCTGGGTTTTGGATTAATACCGCCAGGTGCCCAATGGTGGTGCGGAATTTACCGGCGGGTTTGGAGGATGACGTATGCAGGCGGGGTCCACTGTTTCGGGCGAGCACCGCGCCGTTGGATCTGGATCTTTAATGGATGGTCGACATCCATCGATCAAACAAAATGTATTAAAACCCACAAATGCGCATTTGCAAAGGTTTTCCGATGATTTTTCGCACGGAGAAAGGGTTGGAGGGAATAAGCGCCTAGCAGATTTAGCGAGTGGTCCCGACGCTTGGGCATGTGGACGGAAAGGGTGCGGGGGCTGATGGCGAAAGGGGCTAGGACCCAAACTCATAGATTTCAACATTTTAACTCATTTTGGATGCAATTTCAGGCCCAAGGGAGGTAACGATAGAAGGGTTAAGGGTAATTTTGAGGGAAAAAAGGTAAAGGAAGAATCCAAAGGGGATTTTAGGGAGATTAGGGGAGAAATTGGGGAGAAGACAGAGGGAAAATAGAGGTGACAATGTGGTGTTTTGCAGGGGTATAAAGGGCAATAATGGGCTTTCAGAGAAATGAATCAGCAAGGGAACCATATGTTAGGCAGAGCAACACAGAGGCTCCAAGGAGGAAGAATTTTCAGGGGAAAGGCATTCCTTGGAGGCTCCAGAGCAAACTAGCCCCCATCTAGCTTTTTCAAGAATTTCATAGGGGGGCTAACAGCTCCAACGCCCAATATTCTTCAGCAGTCAACTGAACGGATGCCCCAACACCCAATGAGCTACAACTCACCATAACACCACCCTATAGAAGAATAAAAGAAGAATGGACTCCCGTACCAGGGAAAATGGTCCACTTTAGAATGATATAGAATGATGTAGAAGAAGAAGATATACTAGACCATAACCCCAACTTTGACACAACCACAAATTGATGATCCTAGACCTCCCAACACTGCCTCTTCAACCCTTGGCAGATAGACACTAGTACAATTTTTACAATAATGTATTTACAATGACTTAGTACAATGATACCTTTACAATGATTGTATACAGTGATGCCCACTTGAAGACTTCATATGATGAACTTCTTGCTGCTGTTATGCACCCTGGTTTCTACTCTTGTCATGCTACCCTTTGCTGCACCTTGCTTTACTTTTCTACCGTAGAAATTCTGGTCCTTTGCAATCCTTGACAACACATGATCTATATTTTTCTTGGCTTCTAGGAGCTCGAAATTGAATATGGTGTATCTATGTTATTTCAGATCCTCAATATATAATTTTTGGTCTTGTAGTAATCCTCTGAGTCATATTTCCAATGCCACAGGTCTGACCCAATTTGGATTCTTCAAGTGAGAGTTATACCCAATCTCTCACAATGCCCTAATTATGGACTATTTCAGTAGAGCGCACTTGTACGGAGTGCCACATGTCACTGTTTCTTCATTTTCATCTAAAATTGATAGAGAGAAAACTAAAGACTATGAAATATCTACCACTTTTTAGATAATTCCAATCTGATACTCACAGAGAGAGTTATGACAATTTTACCAAGGTCACGTCTTTGAGATGAATTTCAGGAGCCTGCAAAAACCCTGACTTCCACAGATCATATCTCCAAAAATAAGGTGCACCTTGATCTGAAATTATTATAGTAGCTTCCTTAGGCTTTTGGCTTTGCCTCATAAAAATTTAAGCTTCCGAACCTTCGTATAAAAAAATTTAGAGCGAAAATTCCACGATGACCTGTTTCAGATGGCGAAATCCCTTGCATAAGGAGGAAATGAGGATCACAATTTATATAAATGCTTAGGTTGAGAGGGGCTTCAACAAGTGAATGTGGGAGGGATTTTAGGAGCTTAAAAAATATTAATTATGACTTTTCAATGACCCATGCCCCAACCCCATGGGGTTTTAGCCCACTAACTGGTGGTACAAACTTCAAACATGAATATCTCTCAAACCGTGAAGAATTACATGGTGTGCCATATATCGACGGAAACATATCGAAAATTAGAAACCATCAAAAGAATTATTGATCCAGAATATATTAATTTTGTAAGTCAAAATTCTCATGCAATATTGGGTTAGCCCCTGGTGCTGCTTGGGCTGACATCAATGACAACCGTTGATCAACAATCTCCCCCTTTGGAATTGATGGCAACACAAGTACTCCCCCTGCGATCATGACACCTCTTCCTACAACATTTTCTCCCCATTTGACATCAATGGAAAAGGGTAACTCCCCCTGAAACACAACCATCCTACATACCTATACACACTTCCATTCCCCCTGACACACAACCGTCCTGCAGACCTAAAATCTACTTCCACTCCCCCTTTATATTCTGAAAAAGGAAAATCTAATGAGAACTTGGGAGAATCCCAAGATTCTAGAAAAGATATTCCAATGCTAGAGAATATTTAATATGTGATTTTTTTGGTGCTGCTTGGAATCTTGCTACTTTTCCAACTACTTGTATAACATTTGGTCGGGAGGTTGTTACATATAGAATACTACTAATCATAGATCTGTACAACCTTTGATCCACATCCTTAGATGATTCGTCTATGCTCAATTTGCAACCTGTTACCATTGGAGTAAGGATGGGTTTGCAATATTCCATTTTAAAGTTCTTGAGAATTTCATTGATGTACTTGGATTGACATATAAAAATTAATTTCTCTTGCTAAGATATTTGAAGCCCTAAGAAGTATGTCAGCTCACCACGTAAAGACATCTCGAAATCACTTTGCACCTTTGTAGCAAACTTCTTACTTAGTCGATCATCATTGCTACGAATTATTGTATCATCCTCTTTAGCTATTAGACATGCTTTAGTTGCTTCATCCAGAACATATATGTTGTTTCGAGCTCGACATTTTGTAGCCACAATTTCACCATACACGCCTTTCTTGATTTCACATTTCATGGAGTTGAATAGTATTGTGTATTATTGATCACACATTTGTCCAACACTGAGTAGATTGTGATTCATATTTTCAACCAATAGAACATTCTTGGCTATACCATCTTTGCTTCCAAGAGTGACAGTACCTGATCCTATAACATTTAAAGATCCATCATTTCCAAAGGACACGGTTCCATCCTTCTTCTCTTTCAGAGATACAAATTTATTTCTATCTCCAGTCATATGTGTTGAGCAACCGCTATCAACATACCACACATATTTGTTCTTTTGAGCCTTGAAAGCAAGAGCACAATTATCATTCTTCTTCTTCTTCCATTTTCGTTTGTTCTATGGCTTCGAAGATTCTTCTGGAGGATTTTCAAGTCTGCAGTCTTTGGCTATGTCTCCAAAGTTTCGACATTTGTAACATTCAATTTTATTTCTTAAATGTTCAAATCTACTGATGTTTCACTGATCCCTGGGAGGTTCATATTTGGAAGATCTCCTATAATTGTATTCCTTCCTAGGGTACATGCGACATTCTACAGCTTTATGACCAAAGTTTCCACATGAATAATAGTAGCCACAAAAAATATGTTGGTACCTGGATGGAAATTTTCGTCAAGGAATTGTCTTCCAAGGTTTTTCTTGCAAATTTTGTCCAATGAAGTCTACATGCATGTCAGATCTCATAGGTTCATTGTATTTTGTTGTAGAAGGTCCTGCTTCTTCTTCTTTTTAACCGATGCCAGTTTTTTCGTTGTAAGAACGTTGATTGTTGATGAGTTCTTCTAATGCCCTTGAGCTGTTGGCATAGTTTTGGATAGTTTTTCCTTTCTTCACTTCCTCACGCAGCGAGACTACTTCGGCTTCTAATTCTTCCCTTTCTTGGTTTCTTTCTTCCAACTTCTTTTGAAGTGACTCTTCAATGCATTTGTGTTCTTCAACTTCAATTTTGAGACCTTGAACTTGTTATTCAAGAGTTTTGGAACAGATCTTCTCTGTCTTGAAATCTTTTATAAGCTTGATTGCTTCCTCATAAAATTATTCTATGGTCCATCCTTCTTCTTCGTTGTTTGATACCTTTTTTTTATTGTGCTTGGCCATAAAAAATTCTCTCTCATTGGCTTCTTATTCACTGTCATTGTCTTCATAGGATGATGAGCTATCTTCTTTAGAGAGAAAGTTCCTTTTGGATCATTTCTTGTTGAATTTCTTAAAGCCTTTATTTCCTTTTAAGTTGCCATTACTTCTATTTGGACATTTTGCTACAAAATGGCCAACCTCATTACACCTAAAACATAAAAATGGAAGTTTACCTTTGAATTGTCCCTTACCAATTTTTAGTTTTCTCGTGAAGTAAGCATATTCTTCATCTGAAAGACCTTCTTCATCATCTCCCTTTTCTTCACACTTGCAGGTACATGTCTTTTCAATTGAAGGTTCAAGTTTATCTTTATTGGTTTTCTTAGATGCAACGAATGCAGTTTCTAGATGCGAAGTACCCTCTTCTTCATCAAGTCTCATTTCATATGTTATGAGAACTCCATGTAATTCCTCTTTGTTGAGTTTTTCCAGATTTGCACTGTATTCTAAGACCGATACCTTTGGGTTGAATCTCCCTGGTAACATTCTAAGAATCTTCCGTATAATAGTCTTCTCGTCAACTGGCTCTCCCAATCCTTCCATAGTATTGGTTATTTCATCAAGGTATTGGAAGTATGCAGCAATGTTGCAATCTTCTTTCATTCTGAGTTGCTCAAATTTTTCTCTATAGATTTTAAGCTTTGCTTCTTTGACATTTTAGTCACCTACATATATATTCTCAAGCTTGTCCCATATATTTTTGGAAGTTTTACAACCCAACACCTTATGATAAGAAGATTCAATAACTCCACTGATAATAATATTCTTTTTTTTGGCATCATTTACCAAATTCTTCTTACCTTGTTCATCCGTAGTTGATGTAAATCCATTTTGAACAGTGTCCCATACTTCATAAACTTGCGCCAAGAGATAGACCTCCATTCTTCCTTTCCAGAGTGTATAATTATTTTCATTGAATTGAGGTACACCATTCTTGGTATGCTCCATGACCTCCTTCCAACTGTTAAACTGCTATTGAAGGAACCAAGCTCTGATACCAATTGTTGGAAATACTAAGGGGGGTGGGGGTGAATCAGTATTCCTTTCAATTAGAGCATTAGTTAATCTTCAATTATTATCAGTGTTTATACAATGATAGTAGGAAAAAAGAGGAACACAAATGCACACAGTTTTTAAGGTGGAAACGCACTCCGGGACAAAAACCACCTAATGGTTTTTTAATAATTCTTTAATATTCAACTCCAATTGAAAATAAAGCTCCAACTTCCTAGAATCTAGAAAAGTATTCTTCTCTAGCTCCCACTAGATGGACACTCCAATGCCCGAGATTCTTTAGTAGTCAACTAAATGGATGCCCCAACACCCAATGAGCTACAACTCACCCTAGCACCACCCTATAGAAAAATAAAAGAAGAATGGACTCTCTTACCAGATTGAATAGAGGTACACCATTCTTGGTATGCTCCATGACCTCCTTCCAGCTGTTAAACTGCTATTGAAGGAACCAAGCTTTGATACCAATTGTTGGAAATACTGAGAGGGGGGGTGAATCAGTATTTCTTACAATTAGAGCATTAGTTAATCTTCAATTATTATCAGTGTTTGTACAATGATAGTAGAAAACAAGAGGAACACAAATGCACACAATTTTTAAGGTGGAAACCCACTTCGGGACAAAAACCACCTAATGCTTTTCTAATAATTATTTTCAACTCCAATTGAAAATAAAGCTCCAAATTCCTAGAATCTAAAAAAGAATTCTTCTCCGGCTCCCACTGGATGGATGCTCCAACGCCCGAGATTCTTCAGTAGTCACTGAATGGATTCCCCAACACCCAATGAGCTACAACTCACCCTAGCACCACCCTACCACCCTATAGAAGAATAAAAGAAGAATGGACTCCCGTACCAGGGAAAATGGTCCACTTTAGAATGATATAGAATGATGTAGAAGAAGAATATATACTAGACCATAACCCCAACTTTGACACAACCACCTAATGATGATCCTAGACCTCCCAACACTTCCTCTTCAACCCTTGGCAGATAGACACTAGTACAATTTTTACAATAATGTATTTACAATGACTTAGTACAATGATACCTTTACAATGATTGTATGCAGTGCTACCCACTTGAAGACTTCATATGATGAACTTATTGCTGCTATTATGCACCTTGGTTGCTGCTCTTGTCGTGCTACCCTCTGCTACACATTGCTTTGCTTTTCTGCCTTAGAAATTCTAGTCCTTTGTAATCCTTGACAACACATGATCTAGATTTTTCTTGCCTTCTAGGAGCTCAAAATTGAATATGGTGTATCTCTATTATTTGATATTATCAATATCTAATTTTCAGTCTTGTAGTAGTCCTCTGATTCATCTTTCCAATGCCATAGGTCTGACCCAATTTGGATTCTTTAAGGGAGAGTTATACCCAATCTCTCACAATGCCCTAATTATGGACTGTTTCAGCAGAGCACACTTGTACAGCGTGCCACATGTCATTGTTTCTGCATTTGGATCTGAAATTGATAGAGTTAAAACTAAAGACTATGCACTATCTGCTACGTTTTATGGAATTCCAATCTGATACTCAGAGAGAGAGTTATGACGATTTTACCAAGGTCACGTCTTTGAGATGAATTTCAGGAGCCTGCACAAACCCTGACTTCCACGGATCATATCTCCAAAAATATTGTGCAACTTGATGTGAAATTTTTACAGCAGCTCCCTCAGGATTTTGGCTTTATCTCATAAACATTTCAGCTTCTGAACCTTCGTAGAAAAAAATTTAGACCAAAAATTCCACAATTACCTGTTTCAGATGGCGAAATCCCTTGCATAAGGAGGAAATGAGGATCACAATTTATATAAATGCTTAGGTTGAGAGGGGCTTCAACAAGTGAATGTGGGAGGGATTTTAGGAGCTTAAAAAATATTAATTATGACTTTTCAATGACTCATGCCCCAACCCCATGGGGTTTTAGCCCACTAACTGGGGGTACAAACTTCAAACATGAATATCTCTCAAACTGTGAAGAATTACATGGCATGCCATATATCAACAGAAACATCTTGACAAGTAGAAACCATAAAAAGCATTATTGAACCATAATATATTAATTTCATAGGTAAAAATTCCCATGCAATATTGGGTTAGCCCCTGGTGCTGCTTAGGTTGACATCAATGAAAATCGTTGATCAACACATTTGCAGCATTGATGTTGGCCATTCTATTGGTGGTTTGTGGGGGAGGCCACATGATTCTTGGTGTGCACCATTGGCACCAAATTTTACTTTTATTTTTCCATCTTGTAGGATGATTGTGGTAGCAAACAAGTTGCTGAAAGGACACTTGTTGTACTTTTTTTAGGCAAGAAAGGGATGCATTGCATTGGTTCCCTATGTGGAACTATGATCCACATCCCGGTTGTCATATGGCAACTTGTTTTTATTTTTTTTTGCTCCCATCTATTGATGATGTTCTTATGTTTTTGGGAGGCTTTGTTGGGAGGATGGCACAAATTTTGGAGGTGCCCATTGGGAGTATGATTCTCCCCATTTCATATGTTGCATATTTCAAGAGAAACAATGGGAAAACCATGATTGCCACACTACATCTCTTTTTTTCATGTGGGAGGAGCCATTTGGAGAACTTGAGTTCTGGGAGGAGGCACTTCATGGCTGATTTTTTGGTGGGGTAGCTTGGGCCATTACTGGAGGCCATGAAATTTCAACCCAAGATCAGCAACAACCCCATACTTACCACACATGGAGAGAGAAACAACTTGGGTGGAAAAATCTAATCTCTCCATGCAGCCCCAATACATTGCATAAACTGGGGGTTGAGGATTTCTTTGACGAGCTACCTAGAATGGCTCATTTCATTTGGACGATACCATGGGTATGGGAGAATCTCATTGGGGATGAGATTCCCTATGTTTTTCATCACTCCTACCTTAAGGGGGCCAATGGAAAGGAAGAAGTTTTCCACTTACACCTTCCACTTTTTCATGATGTGAGCCATTTGGGTTTGCATACTTGGGAGGAACCATTGGAGGGTAGATGTATTGCAGATTATGTTGAGATGTGGTAGGAAAAAATGATGAGGAGGTCACAAGAAGAGGAAGGGAGGAATTTTGCTCCACCTTTACAGTTTCTTGAGGACAAGCAACATTTCGGAGGGGAGGATTATAATATTCCAAAAAATTAGCCTACATCTAAATATTATATTATATTTTGTTTTATCAATAAGTAGGTGAATAAGTGGGTAGGGAGGCCCATAAAACCCTTTATAATGATTAATAACACATCTAATGTCAAAGGAGGAAGAATAAACAGTTCGATTAAGCACCTTTTGTGTGATTTGGAGGGGATACATGTTGAAGAGGTCAACTTTGACCAAGTGAATAGTGTTATCATGGAGGAGTGCCATTCATGAGGAGACAGTGCAGTTTTAGTGGAGGACAACTTGCATGAGCCTAGTAGAAAGTATGGATGGAACAAAATGTGAGAAGGCTCTTCTCACATACTATATATGGAGGGGATGGCAGCCATTTTTATGCATGTTTTAGATTATCATTTGATATTGGTCTGTTTAGACTTTGCATTCCTTTGTTGTTTAGTAGGCTTTCTGTGTTGTTTAACACAAGGGTGTTCCTGATCGGGAATCCCTAATTCATCCTCCGGGAAGGAGACATTCTTTGGGCTGCATTTCCTCATTTCAGAATTTTGGACAAGCTACCTCCTTTAGTTACAACGTAGTTTCTATTTAGAGCTGGGTTGTGTTGCAGGGTGTAGCAAAGGAGGATCACATTGAGCCATTTCTGGGCTTGTTTTTCAGTGGAGAGGTAGCCTATCCATTGGAGGATCGGAAAGGAGGTTTTTTAGGCATATTTTCAGATCCTTGGAATCAGGCCAACCATATACCATCCCTCACAGTGTAGTCACAGTTCTGAACAACGTTATTTTTGGAGGAAATTGCTGGGAGGGTTCATTTAGCTCATCAGGAGGGTCTATTTCTGAGTAGAGGGATCAACCTTCTATTTAAAAATACCATTGGATGAGGAAATCATCATTTGAGATATGTCATAGCCTCATTATCTTCAGTTCCAACTTGCAGTGACATCACAACCCCAGGGTTATTTGTCACATTGTATATTTCTTGGTATTTCTAGCAATCTTTTCCAGGTTGGCTAGAAATCATGTATAAGAGCACGCAACTTCATTTTCGGGCATTTATTTTGTTTCTATCAGCCATATTTCAGTTATGTATGTTTACAGTAGTAGCTACACTGATATAGACAATGTTTTCACTACTCTCTGACATTCTATACAGTTGCAGCAACTCATATGCTGATTGTTCTGATCGTTGGAGGCTTGTTCTTATTGCTTGAGTGGCTTGTCCCTCATGATATTTTTGTAAAGTGTTGCTAATATCTTAATAAAATTATGGTTGTATATTGATCCCTCTCATGTCATTTTCATATTTTCTATGTTTTACATTATTATGGCTTGTATTGTTGTTATTTCCATTTTGGAATATTACACTGGGCTCGTAGACACGAGTTGCACTGCACGTTATAGATTCAGTTTCTGAGTCAGATTTTGAATGATTCCCTTATAATTATCAACTAAGGAATGGGGCACACAAATAATTGCAAACACACAGCTTTCAGAAAATAAATCAATCCATCTTACCACTATAAGCAGAATCAATAATAAAATTCAACTTGAACACTTTAAAATCCTTGTAAATCTAGCCTATTTCGTTACTAATCTAGAATTTGTATTCAATAAAACCCTAATTGTTATAAATTATACTTCCAGACAAATACCTAGTTTCAAAAAGATTCATTCTTCAACCTAGCAACTCAAGACTTCATTAAAAAATCCAAAACCCTAATTCTCGATTTTACAAGTCATCATTTGAAAGGACTAAAAAATTTGATCTAATTGTATTTGTAAGTTAATCATATGTTCACACAATAAATTTTACACTTAGTAACTATTTCTTCAATAAAACCCTAGGATGATAATGCTTCACATCAATTCCATTGTGTCAAAAACAAGAAAAATATTGTGATATTGGAAATTGATTTGAATGCTTATTCTCATACACTTACCAATAATAGTTAACAACCTGATATTTTGCAATCAACTACTTTGAATCTATATGACCTAATCTATGAAAATTTCAATAGACAAACCCTAATTCTACTGTCAAGAATAAGAAGCAAAATGAGACAAATCTGAACTATTTTAGGCACACAGAAATGTGTTAGGAAGGCTAGACTACAATTGCATTTAATAAGAATCAAATCTTCAAAATGAACTCTAACAACCTACCCAAAATCTTCAGCAAACCAATACTTTGTTACCTTAATGAAAAAGGTGAATTATAATGTTGATTACAACCTTTACTACTTCAAAGTCTAGTGAGCACACTTGTACTAAAACACTGCTAATGAAAATATCTCAAGTGGAAAAATAAGATTTTAATCTTGCAGCTAGTGAACTCCACACTTTAACTATTCAGAAAATCACAACTAGCTAACTGACCTAATGCTCTGAAGTCTAATGAAGGGAAAAAAAACACTCCAAACCGAATTACAAAGATAAGAAACTGAAACAACTATGATTACTTAGTCAAAATTCACTCATTAGCTAGGAATTCAAGATTACATTCAGAACTAAAAACCATGATTTTATTTTACAATTTATGATAGAGATAAAGACCTAATCTATCCATAAGCACATTTCAACCAATCTTGCATTCGAATCTTAATTTAAAATGAAATCCTAGGGTAATCTTCACACTGACTCAATGTTTTTTTATGACAATAAAAGATGAATGTTGGCACTGAGAATTAACCTAGAAATTCTAACTCAATCAAATAAATTGAGAATACACTCTGGAAATATTCTTACAAAATTTAAGGTATCCCACTCTTAAATGTTAGATCTCACTGCAAATCAAACAAACTCATTCAATCCTATTTCTGGTTTAAATGACAAGAAGATAAAACCTACCAAATCTATTTTAGATCACACAAGACAATCATCGGAAAGGCTACACTTATACCTCAAATGGCATGAAAATTACTTCTAAGCTCAAACAATCTATAAACTAACACTCTGTTTTTCAAATGAAAAGCAATTACACTACCAACGCAAACTCAAAAAATAATCCTTGCAACTCTGAGATCTAATTTAAACAGTGACTATGACATTCGATTTTAACTACACTCATTCATATAACCTATAAATGTTATTCCTAATGCACTCTCACTCTTCTTGAAAACGCAAGTATGATATCAAAGGATAAAAAACACACTTATTTAGAATTGATTGATAACACTAAAATCACACTGTGCACATTAAACCCATACCAAATCCATGTGCTAAGAATATGAAACCCTACTCTATAACTGAAATGATACAACTCATTAGAAATTTATAATGACACTCCAAGCGATGCTAATTCAGCCATGCTCTTTTTCAATTTGTATTTATCAACGCATAGGTTTGTTTTGTTTTAATTAATTTATTTGTTTGAGTACGCACAAAGAGATGTTTGTTCAGGTTCGTGGTGGTTTTGATTTTAAATGACAAGACGGTAACTTAAATCTCTACGTGTATATCAATGAACACCGGAAAAGTTAAATGTAAAGACAACAAAAAAAAGTTTTTTAAATGTTGAATGCACACCCACAACAAAACAATTCTTTGATACCATTGAACACATGACCTTCAGCATTAACTTTTTTAGTTGAGATTGGGCACATGAGATCGTTTCTTTAGCTGAAACCACTCCAACATTAACACACACAATATCAAATTTCTGATTGAGATCAAAATAAATTGTTAAGAAATAATTTAAGCTAAAATTCCGAAATTAATCAAGACGCACAAAAATTACCTACGCAGGTGCTTATAGAAGCTGATCCGGATTGTGGCGAGCCCTTGCCACACCCGAATATGGCTTTAAACTTACAGAGACTAACTACACTTCAAAGTAACTTATTTAGTAACTTATCAAATCCATAACACTTCAGAATTCGATCAATAACACACCATGACAAATTACAAACACGAGCTTAATTATTGGATAACATAGTTATAGTCTTCAAGTTTGATAGCAAAATCGAATCACAATCCTCGCTAACTATACATATTACATATATCAGCCTTTATAGGTAGAGTGATATTCATAAAATAGTATAAAATATGTTCATTGAAACCAACTGATCCGAGGATCCTACTAGCTATTCCTAATTAGCATTGTGCTCAACCTGAGATAACTAATTCTGATTCTCAAACTACCCTATCTTTGGGATAACTGCACATTGATCTGGAAGGGTTCTTCTAGAGGTCATTGAGCTAAGCCCAATTTCTGGAAAATGGCCAACTGGTCATCTCATCGAGCCCATGAAAAGTTGCTGGAGCGTTGAGCTCGAACATTATTTGGGTAGCTAGTCATCTCATCGAGTTTAGGTGCCAACGTTCATGCTTATTTAGTTGAATTAGTCCTGTAGGATTAATTTCACAACTATATCCCATACTGATGAGTTAACAAACAAGTCATATAACTTCAACTACCTAACTTAACCATAGAATCGCTAAAATAATCCTACTTATCATGCTTTTTACCTTAGGTTGATAGCTGATGAGACTTAGGCCATATGGAGGTTAAAAAGGGAATAAAGGAGTTCAAAATTGTCCAAAAAAAGTTAAAAATGGCAGGGAAGGTGAAGAAATGAAAACAAAAGATAGGCTCAACATCTCCCCCACACTTAATCTGATGCATGCCCTCATGTATCCAAGGAAATAAATTTATGTTCAAAGGCCAGTTGCTTTGGCCAACTCCTCAAGATGTTTCTTGAATGGAACTGAGCATCTTGTAAATTGCACAGCTAATCTTTGAGCATGTCTTCTCTTTGTAGGATGAGGTCTCAATGTTTTCCATGTTCTCAATTGTCTATCCTTTCTTGTGAGTTCATCATTTTGTGCATACAACTTGAGTTTTTAATCCTTCAATTTATCATTTTCCTTGCTAACATACCGAAATAGTGTTTCAAACTTATGGCCCCTGTCTCTCAGTTGCGCAATTTTTTTTCTGAAGCCTTACTGATCTGATCTTAAAATTCTCTTCCTCATCAGGAATGTGTACCTTTGTTGGATTTGTTGACTACTGGGAATGGCTCCCTTCTAGCACATGGCCCACACTCTACTTCAGAGAAGCGTCTTGCTATTATGGGCTTGTTGAAGGTTGAGTGGGGGTGAAAGTGTGTAAATCCTAGGCAATGTCATCTGGGATTTGGTACTGATGTGGAGGTGAAGGGAATTTTGGGAAATATGAGTGTGATGGAGTAGAAAAATCAGGGGATGATGCCACAAAAATGTGTTGAGGACTAGAAGTAGTGAGAGGAGGTTTACTCATGCTCCTGGTCCTTCTTCTAACTAGTGTGATATTTTCTATAGTAGGAGTTGAGGACTTTTGAGCATGAATTGAGATTTTTCTTGACTTGGGGTTTTGGCCTTTTATTCCTTCATGTTTCCTATTTGACTATCCCCTTGAAGGCCCAACTTTATGGCTAAAGGAAGCGTTTTTCCTCTTGTAATTCTCAGGAGGGAGTGAGGTAGATTCAGCAAGTGAAGTGGGTGAAGCAGGGGTTTCCATTTTTAATTTCACAATTGGACCTACAGGTCTTTGCCTCCATTTCACTTGGGTTTCTTCTCCTGGAAAGTTCTCTATGAGGAATTCTTCCCAATACTTCTTCATTTTTCTTAATTCAAACACAACCAAGATTTTAATCAAGTTGTGATGGTAGAGTGTGGTTCCTGGCTTCTTACTTGCAGATTGAACCCCTCTAGCCATCTTCTGTAGAATCAGTTTTAAGAAATGAGGAATATTTACAGAGTAGTCTTCAGTAAGACGCTTCAACAATTTGATATGATACAATAAAATGATGGCATACCTACCCTCACAAGTCAAAAAGTGTTGTATAATTGTCAACAAGGACTGACATTGGTCTTGTATGTGGCTGTGTAACACTCCCTTATTCCAACTTAATGACTGGTATGTTTTATTTAATTTTTTTTTGCAATTGGGTATGATTAATTGCCCTCCTTTGAAGAATATTTCACCCCCTTTAGGCAGCCCAACTGTCTTACTTAATTATTTCTCTGTGACTTCAAGGCACAAGTTTCCAAATTTTACTTCCGTCGAAATTTTGGGCAAAGGCTAATGCCACCACATCATTATACCCCTGGAACCCTTGAAGAAAAATGATCCAACCCCTCTTTTTGATGACTGCTTTGCACAACTATTATTCTGCAATTCGAGAAATTGGAAAAAAATGGTCTAGTGGATGTCATTTCCCATGATCACGACGAATTCGAGCACTCCTGCAATCTATCTGTTAAATGTAATCACACCTACAAAAATTAGCGTTTGGAGAGGAAGATGGATACATAGGAAGCAAATCGTTAAGGGCTAATAATCAAGCCATACATATGACATTGAAAGCACAGATAGAATTCAATTCATAATTTGGAAATCTTGGTGATTGATGTGCATGAAATGCATAGGAAGAGAACACACGTAGATTCCCACAACGTTTATGAAGAATGACTTCATTTATACATTCCCTCACTTCATCATAAACATTCCTAGCATTGCACAGAGATGCCCCACTGTATAAACAAGCGGGAAAATGATGATACGATCATGGCCTGTAATGCGACTATGGTCTAGCGATGAGGTTATCAAAATGGTTTCATTATGGATTCGTATGCAAAGAAATGTAATCATCATTCCCACAAATTTTGAAATTGTGCCCAGAATGTCATTATCATACCGCCATGCTTAGGGAAAGTTTTAAGGATGGAAATTAATTTTAAAATTTAGAAATATTGGCGAATATCAATAGTATATAATATGCAATTTGTAAAATGTTTGGCAATGTTTTTGTAAAAGTATTCAAATTTCTAATAATTTTATATAGTCTCTATATAAAATTTTGACGATTTTTAAGGTAAAAAAATTTTATGCTATCAAATTTCAACGAATACGTTTTAGAAAAAATGGAAATTAAAGATTTTTTTTCGGAAAAATCATGGAAAATTAGCCCACTTGCGAATATTAGCCACTAAAATTTTCCATGGGGCCCATGATCCAACAATTCTGAAATCACGCCCAATTGATTCATAGTTAGAGGAGATTCAGTGGTAATAATCCATCTGCGTTAAGCAAATGATGACACCGTGGATGCAAAAGTTCTCGTGTTAAGTTCATGCCATCATACAGAAGATAGTGGCTCATGCTTGGATGATGCCTTCCCTCATCATCATTAAATATTTCCTTACCATCATACGCTCCACTTACCATCATTTTACGCATCCCTCATCACCATACGTAAGCACCTTTAGTTTTACCTACTTGTCACCATATGAAACTATGTGCAATCATGAACATGGGTGAAATGAAAATGAGGAAAGTGGCCAAATATTGAAGGAGAATGGTTCATTCTGGGATTAGGAACCAATCTGGTGTTAGGAATAGATTAGGAAGCGTGAATGAAAATAGGGATATAGGGAATTTTGGTAAATTGCAGTTATATGCAATAACCATTAAAAATAACCATAAATAAGTTAAGTAAATTGAGCACATTACCTGCGTTACTTTGAACAATATTGGGCATGAAAATAGTGTGAATATCCCACTAGTATAGGAACAAGTCCATTGTTTGATGTGTAGCTCCTGATATGAAGGATGATCATAGGGAAGTAGTTAGATCTATAGCAGACTGAGTAGCATCAAAAAAAAAAAACTTTAAGAACTGAACTGTTGTTAGGAATAATACTTCTCACATCCCATTAATACTATTGATATTTGTGACCACACTGTAATCTTCAGACATCAGATTTATAGAAGGGAATCACAGTCCAGCATTGAATGTTGAAGCATGAAGATGAAAAATACAGAATAATTCAGGTACATAGATAGTTAACATAAGGAACAAAACATGGAATATGCAAACTTCTTTTACAAAATGCCACTGAATTTTTTTGTAGTGGCACTGGAAACCTGCTCATCATTTCATGGATTTTGACTAGGCCTGAAATGATAACTACTTGGGGAATTTATGTTTACAGAGCTTCAAATGTCTTGAAAGAATGCTCCAAGGGGCTTATTTTCCGTAGTTATTCCAGTGGGCCAGAAAATAATAATTTGATACCCATTGGATCCATAAGCTACCACTACCTTATTTTTTTATCGAGCCTAATGTAGTTTCTGCTCGGGGAATTCATGTTTAGAGAGTCTGAGTTTCTCGTAGAAGACTCGAGAGGGTTTCCTTTTCGTAATAATTTCCTTGAGCTCGACAAAGAACAATTCTATGCTCAAGGAATCCATATACTACCACTGGTCCATGAATTTTACGAGCCTGGATCAGTGAATGCTTGAGAGATTCACTTTTTGAGAGTCTAAAGGCATCCAAAGAAGACTCCAAAATGTTTAATATTCCAAAATTGGAAAAGCAATAATATGGAACACAAAAATGGGAAATAGTAGTGAATATAAATAAGCCAATATATGAGACAAATGTAGGGCCATATTATTACACATACCAGGCATAATGAGCAAAAAATCTTAAGGATCAAGTCACTCAATAAATATAACACAAGGTTCTAATAATCGGATAGGAAAATACATGAAGAGTTGCTACTATACAAAATGTCAGGAGATCAATACAGTGCAGTCCTAGTGGACATACTTACAGCTGGAAACATACAATAATATACAGAAACTGATATATGTCTCAAGAGATACCGGAAATAAATATTTAGGCTCTCAAACACCTTTCCAAGACAACCTAGAAAGGGTTTCCGAAAATACACAAAATACAAAAATGCCAGAATGCAGCCATAGGGATGAATAAGATTTGAAACTCGACACCTGAAAAGGAGGTGGCTGAAATAATGTAGAATTTTTGGAACTCCTCCACTATATATTTCAAGTGAAAGGCTGATCCCTTCACTGAAAATATAACCCTCCAAATGAAGCATTGAAACCACCACTGCAACAGCTCAAAAGAATAACACGGTCTATGAGGGAAACTGCACTGTAGGAGGTGGTAATAGCTTTTCGTGGTGCCAAATGATAAAATTATTCTCTGGGACCTTCCTTTCTACCCCCCCAATGGAAAGGATACCTCTGCACTAAAAAAAAACACATAAAATGGCCCTATCAATCCTCCACTGCCTCTACCCTGCAACTCAACACAACCCTAGAAGTAACTGTGTTGTAAATTAAAGACTAAGGATGGCTTGATGCCAGAATGTGGATATGTAGCTCATAAACCTATCCTGAGTGCACACTCGAAGTCCCCCGAGGAATATGGTGGGATTCCAGCTCGAGAACACCCTTGTTCTAAATAGCACAACAGAATCTGCTAAACAACTTAAGTGAGCAAGATGTCATAAAAAAACAAAAACATAGTAATAATCAACATGGCTTCTATGGCTGGCTTCCCCTTATATGCATTGTGAGACTTCTCACCTTGGGCCCCAATCATTAAAGCCACTAATCCCATGGAGACTTCCTCCCATTAACACTGCACCGTCTTTCATTAACTATCCACTCCCTCCATACCAACGTTGTTGATTTGGTCAAACTTGACCCCATCCACATGCTTCGTCCTCTATTCACACGTGAGGGTTCTTTATCCAGCTATTAAGATGATCCTTATTCACATTAGGAGTGATTTTATTCCTACTAAGGAGATTTATGGGTCTCCCTACCCTCTTATTGCTCTATCTAAGTGGCAAAAATAAAATTTAATATTCCAACTAGCTAGAAGCTAATTTGGAATATTATAGTCCTCCCCTCCCAAATGTTGCGTGTCCTCAAGAAATTATAAAGGTGAGTGATGCAAAAATTATCCTCTTACCCTTGTGACACCTCCATATGATAAGCTCTCCTCATGAACCAAGTGTCCCCCAATCAATCCATCCCTGAAATTCTCCTCCCAAGTGCTCATGACATGTTCCTGTAATATTCCAAATTAGCTTTCAACTAGTTGGAATATTAAATTTTGTTTTTCTACTTAGATAGAAGAATAAGAGGGTAGGAAGACCCAAAAATCTCCTTACTAGTAATAATATCACTCCTAAATGTGAATAAGGAGAATCATAGTAGCTGGATAAATCACCCTCATGTGTGAATAGGGGATGAAGCATGTGGATCGGGTCAAATTTGACCAAATCAACATCGCGAGTATGGAGGGAGTGGATAGTTAATGAGAGACAACACATTGTGAATGGGAGGAAGTCTCAATGAGAGTAGTGGATTTAATGAGTGGGGCCCAAGGTGAGAAGGCTCACAATGCATATAAGGAAGGGAAAGGCAGCCATAGAATCCATGTTGATTATTGTTATGTTTTTGGTCTATTATGACTTCTTGCACTCTTCAGCTATTTAGTGGAGACTGTTGTGCTGTTTAGCACAATGGTGATCCCGAGAAGGAATCCCACCCTCATCCTCAGGGGTCATAAATTTCCCACTCAGGAGAGGTTTTTGAGCTACATTTCCATATTCCAGCATCAGGCCAAACTTCAGTCTTCTTCTATAGTGCAGTTTCTTCTAGGGTTGTGTTGTGTTTCACAATAGAAGCAGTCGAGGGTTTACATGGCCATTTTCTGAGCTATTTTTCAATGAAGGAAGAATCCTTTCCATCAGGAGGCCATCAAGGGAGGTCCTTGGGCATTATTTCATCATTTAGCACTAGGCCAATCTATTACCATCTCCTACGATGTAGTTTCCCTCATAGATTGCATTATAGTAGTGAGCATTTGTAGTGGAGGATTCAATGCATCATTTGGAGTGTTTGTTTCTCAGTGAAGGGATCAAAATTTCACTTGGAGAGTCCAATGGAGGATTTCCACACATTTCTACATCAGTTTCAGCCACCTCCTTTCATGTGTCCAGTTACAAAGCTTATTCAGCCCTAGGGCTGCATTCCGACATTATGATATTTTGTGTATTTCCGGAAACCCTTTCTAGGTTGTCCTGGAAATGTGTTTGGGAGCCTAGATCTCTACTCCCGGCACCTAGATATCACTTGGAGAGTCCATTGGAGGAGTTTTACACATTTTTACATTAGGTTTAGCCACCTCCTTTCAGGTGTCCAATTGCAGAGCTTATTCAGCCCTAGGGCTGCATTTCGACATTCTGATATTTTGTGTATTTATGGAAACTCTTTTTGGGTTGTCTTAGAAAGGTGTTTGAGAGACTTGATATTTATTTGTAGCATCTCTTGAGGCATATATCAATTTTTTTATATCATTGTATGTTTCTAGCTATATTTATTTCCACTAGGACGGCACTGGATTGATCTTTTAGCATTTTTATTGCAACAACCCTTCATGTATTTGACTATCTGATTATTAAAGGCTTGTGTTATATTTCTTGAGCAACTTGATCCTCAAGATTTTGTGCTCATTATAGATGATAGGATTAATAATATGGCTCTACATTTGTATCATTTATTGGTATATTGATATTCATTGCTAGTTTTCCATTTTTGTGTTCTATATTGTTGCTTTTCCTATTTTCAAATATTAAAGTGGTATTAGAGAATAATCTTGGCCCAGCCTGTGTATTTCAAGAAATATGTCATTAGAAGTGGGAGAGCCTCTCACAGAAATAGAGAAGAGTTATCTCAATAGAAACAAAAGATATTACTATAAATATAATAGAGAAGACAAGGGCAAAAATCCCATATCAGGAGAAGAGGATGACAAGGAGTTTCCCAATATTCTTCCTCAAACCATGCAAGATATTGCAAGAGAAATCAAGGAGATGAGGATGGATAGACACAAGGAATCCCCTAAAGGGTTCATATATGGAGAATTCTTCGGCATTTCAAATTACTGGCATGATCAACCAGTAAAGCAACAAGTTTCCCAATGCTCCACTATGGCTACATTCTTAGCAGTGGGAAATGGAGTATTTCAAGAAAAAGAAACTCTTCAAGATTAATTTCTTGAGTATGAGTCTAAATATCAGAGATTCAAAGATAATTTGAGATTTCAGGAGTTTTTTCAGATCAAGGACAATAGGAGACCCTGACATCACAATAGAGGTGGAGGATTCATACAAAACAATGATCTTTACGGGACTATGGGTAGATTCTTCTTGGCCACTTTTGATGGGTCATCCAAATGTACAGCCAAATCTTGGGTAGAGGATCTAGACATCTACTTCCAGTTGAGCCAAGTACTGGAGATGGAAGCAGTCAAAATAGCAGCGCTACACCATGAGGGTGAGGCACATGATTGGTGGTTTCATGGTCTTTCTACATTGGGCACAATGTTCATACATATTCAATAAAAGTTCACTGTGAGGGGTTGGTGGAGAGGTTTGACTGCAAAGAGACCTGCAGGCAACTTTCATGCCCAGCTTAGCTAAGCTCAACAACTGTGACCAGAAACTTTATATTTTGGGTATTTTTAAGACTTTCTCGTTATGGTTCCACTTCATTCCGTAGTTTAGGAGGGTTCATGTTTATTGATGGGCTAGTAGAACTCACTTTTAGATGGGTTGGTTAATAAACCATGCCAACTAACCTTCAAGATGTTGTTGAAAGGGCTAGAGCTCTATAAGATTCTTTTTCAAGGGAAAAGGCACCATTTCAGCAAAATCCCACTTTCACATCAAAGGGGAAGGATGTGAAGGCTTCTACTTCAAAGGAGAGCCAAAACAAAGGACCTCTTAGTGATGATGTCTGAAGAGACTTGAGGAGAAGGAATCTTTGCTTCACATTACAAGAACCATGGGCACGTAGGCATAGATGTGCAACACGGAAGGAAAAATATATAGAGGTATTCTCTAATGATGAAGAGGAGGAAGAAGAGGAACCAGAAGGAGGTCATAGCGCTGGGATAGCAGGAGAGGATCCACCACCACCAGGAGGTGGGAATGGATCATTTGTTCCAATGGGATGGGCCCTTGCATCTTTGTGGGGAGTACCCAAGTACTTTACTTTGAGAGTTCGAGGTTCCATTTAGGATCAGAAGGTATCAGTGTTGATTGACAGTGGGGCTACCCACAACTTTATTGATGCCCGATTAGTGTAGAGGAGGGAAATATCTACTATTGACTTTGAGGGATTTTCAGTTTTTTTCCCAAGAGCTAGAACCATGCAGCGCATGAAGTATGTTTCGACATTATCTCTCACCATGGGAACATACACATTGGTTGATAACTTATTTATGGTTGATATCCATGACACCAATGTGATATTGGGTGTGCAGTGGTTGATTACTTTGGGGAAGGTCACCATATATTGGGACAATTTATAGATGGAGAAGACAAAAAAAAGGAGTGGTAATCATTAGGTGATTAGGGGCATGCACACATATCCCTCTCAAATAGTTTCCACACAGAAAACAGAGCTGGATTTGCAAAGTGGAAGAAAGGACTTCACAATCCAATCAGTTATGAAGGTGACTTTGGCCCATGATACATTAATATTTAGAGGCATTCCACCTGGGAGGCACTGACTTCTGTGAGTTACAGAGTTCTGCCAACAGTCGACCACCATATTCTGTGAGGTGAGTGATCCAAATGGAAAATGTCATCAACTCCATGGTATTCATCCACCCATGATATTTATTCGCCCATGGTATTGTAAGTGACCCATGGTATGTATCTAGCCATGGTATTCATCCACACATGAGATTTACCCATGGTATTGTAAGTGGTATCTACCCATGGTATTGGCCTATGGTATCTACACATGGTATTGTAACTCAAAAAAGGCTATAAATAACAAGCCTCAGTTTGTAAAAGGACATTATTCATCATTAAATGTAGCTTTTACAATTATTCTGTTTTTGAATAAACAAGTTTTGGTTTTATTTTCTTTGTGTTCTCCTTCTTTCTCATTCTTAATTTTGAAAAGATCTTGTCGATCCATTTCTCAAATTTTTAGATCTTAAAATTTCCTCAAGATCCTCGCATCGTGGGGACGATCTTTGCAATATGCTCATGGGAATGAGGGTTTGAAACATATTTCAGCTTCAATGTTTTGCAGCAATCTTCAGCAAAATCCATGAATGTTTTTGGGCGGCGAGTTTTAAGATCAGATCTGAAACTTTTGGTAAAAAAATTGCAAAAACAAAGACCAGATCTGGATTCCTTGCGAAAAAATACTCAAATTCAAAAAAAAAAATCGGCCAAATTGGAGTTCGGATGAGGGAGATATTGCTAATTCAAAATCAGCAATGTTGAAGCAATTTTTCTGACGACAATTCATGGACGGCGGCTCTCCTGTCATTTTTTGCCATTTTTAGTACAAAATTTCAGAGAAATGGAGATAGATCTGAGCTCCTCTTGAAAAATCACCCAAGTTCAAAAAAAAAATCGGTTGAATCGGAGTCCGGATGTGGGAGTTATCGTTGATTTAAAATCAACTATTTTTTCAGAAATTTTGTGACGGCGTGCCATTTCCAGCACAAATTTGAGAGTCTAGAGTCTCCAGATAGTGGTTTCAAACACATGAGATGATGCATAATGATCATTCCATTTCCAAAAACAGGTTATAATAAATATTCTGAGTTATATTGACCGAGTTATGCTCATTTTAAATCTGGAGCAGCATTCGGAGCGGGTTCCCTTTGGAGACGTGCCCTCTCACCCCGCTTTAGTAGGCACCTGCTTCACATTCATCAGTTTCATCATAGCAGCATTCGTCTTGGGTTATTTGGAGATGTGCCCTCCCACCCCAAGCTATGTAGGCACCTGCTACTTTATCAACAATCAGCATCACGGTTATGGGTCAACCGCACAAAATCTTTTTCATCGAAGTCCATTTGCTAGGCCGCACACTGTTAGTCACACAGTTGGTCACAAGCATTACAGGGTATCTCTATCCTCGGATCTTCGTTTTTCATGGTTTTGTTTCATCCACAAACCCACACTTCATCAAAGTCCATTTGCTAGGCAACACACTGTCAATATCACAGTTGGTCACAAGCATTACAGGGTATCTCTATCCTCGGATCTTCGTTCATCATGGTTATGGGTTAACTACACAAAACCCTTCTCTTCAGTGGCTCTTCATATTCAACAAAGGCTTCTCAGGAGGGAACTTCACACAATGGGGACCATTGCTTCTTAAGGAGGGAGGAATGATCCAAATGGAAAATGGCATCAACCCATGGTATTCATCTACCCATGTTATCCATCCACCCATGGAATTTACCCATGATATTGTAAATGGCATCGACCCATGGTATTCATCCACACATGGGATTTACCCATGGTATTGTAAGTGGTATCTACTCATGGTATTGGCCTATGGTATCTACACATGGTATTGTGACTCAAAAAAGGCTATAAATAACAAGCCTCAGTTTGTAAAAGGACAGATTGTCTGCCACAATGTAGCTTCTACAGTTATTCTCTGTTTTAATAAAACAAGTTCCTTTGTGGTTTTATTTTCTTTGTGTTTTCTCTTTTTTTCTGGCATTCTAATTTTGCAGATCTTGTCAGATCCATTTCAATTTAGATTCAATTTCCCCCAAGATCCCGAGATCATGAGTACCTTGGGAGGACTTGGCACCTCGCAGAGAGTCTTGGGAAGGCTCAAGGAGGAGGGAGACATTCTCACAATATTAGTATTACCAACTCTTACAAAACAAATTGCGCAGAGAGAAGATGTTCCAGGGATGGATGATGGCACCATCATGGTGCAAGGAGACCACTCCATGGATTTGGAGAACCAGAATATACTTACACATAGGGAGGAATATTCCACATATGGTATAGGATTGTGGCCACTCATCCATACATTGGCCAAACTTAGAAGGTTTTGGATGGGTGATAGCTTCCCATGGAAGGCTAACCTCCAAAAAATTCAACCTTTACTTAAGCAGGAGAAGCTATAAGAGGGGTAGTAGAGGCAGGATAAAAGCATCCCAACATATGAATTTGGCATGGGATATGTCAAAGGAGAGGGCAACAACAAGACAATTTATTTATATCATGTACCCAACGCTTTCATTATTGTTATAGATCCCTAATTGAGATCCAGTTGCAGCAGGGAATACACCGAAGATCTCTTCTCATGTACATTTAAGGGTAGTTATCATAGGATATGGAGAGATGGGGTCATCTATTATCAGAGTGGGATCTTCTTTACTAGAGCCTCAAAGCTCAAGGAGAAGCTGATACATGTAGCATATGAGGTTTTTCTCTCCAGCCACACCGATTTCATGAGGGCATATCATACTATCATGGAGGGATTCACTTGGGAAGAATTCAAGGAGGAGATGCACCAAAATATCAACAGATGCATGGGTTTTTTGGAGATTTGGGAGAGACATAACTCCTTGGAAGACTTATCACAACCACTTCTTTTCCCACTGGGAATGAGGGGAGGCCCATCTATGAGCCACTTCACCAGCTTGCTCGAGGTACATGGTAAGGATTATGTTTTTGTGCAAGATGATCCACTAACTATGTATTTTTATTTCCTTACCATCCATGTACAGTTCATTTCTCCAAGAGGGGGCACTATTTGCTATAGAGTTCTTGGTCCATTTGGGGCCATAAGAAGTGATGAGGATGCACACTCCCTAGGATATTTTGGGAAGATGATATCTTATTCAGGGTGTACTAAGTTGGCACCAAACATCATTCACCTTCTCCAAGCATGTGAGAGAATTGGGGCAACAAGCAAGTGGTTGGGAAACCACTCATCATAGCATGTTTTGAGGCAGTCAGGAGTAATAATTCGCTAGTTCCACTTAAGGGACTATTATCCTCCTCTGGTATTTCATATGGAAACTAGTGTGTCCTTGATCTTGATCCCATATGTTGATGATGTTCTTATCATTGTTGTTGGCATGATTAGGGGAATGGCACATGGACCAGCTTTTACCATTGGGAATTATATTCCCCACACTTCTTACGCCTCATGCCTCATGGGGTACATTAGGCAGTATATGGTTGCTACATTAGATCTCTCATTTCCTTATGAGGTGAGCCATTTGGTTAACTTGAGCACTTGGGAGAAGCATCTCATGAGCACTTTGGAGGAGCATTTCAGGGATGGATTGATTGGGGGACACTTGGTTCATGAGGAGACCTCAATATTGGGAGGTGTCACAAGGGAAAGAGGAGAATTTTTGCAGCACTCACCTTTACTTTTTCTTGAGGACAAGAAACATTTGGGAGGGGAGGACTATAATATTCCAAATTAGCTTTCAGCTAGTTGGAATATTAAATTTTTCTTTGTTACTTGGATAGAATAATAAGAGAGTAGGGAGACCCATAAATCTCCTTAGTAGGAATAATATCACTCCTAAATGTGAATAAGGAGCATCATAGTAGCTGGATAAAACACCCTCATGTATCAATAGGGGATGAAGCATGTGGATGGGATCAAGCTTGACCAAATCAACAACGTTGGTATGGAGGGAATGGATAGTTAATGAGAGACATCTCCATGTGAATGGGAGGAAGTTTGAATGAGAGTAGTGGCTTTAATGAGTGGGGCCCAAGGTGAGAAGGCTCAAAATTAATATAAGGAAGGGGAAGGCAGCCATAGAAGTCATGTTGATTATTGTTATGTTTTAGGTTTGTTATGATTTCTTGCACTCTTCAGCTATTTAGCGGAGACGGTTGTGTTGTTTAGCATGAGGGTGTTCCCTAGCGAGAATCCCACCCTCATCCTTGGGGGACTTTGAGTGCCCACATAGGAGAGGTTTGTGAGCTACATTTCCACATTCAGACATCAGGCCAAGCTTTAGTCTTGTTCTACATCACAGTTTCTTTTAGGGTTGTGTGGTGTGGCAGGGTATGTTGTGTAACCAGCTCCAAAAATAGAAGAAAAGAGATATCAACGCCTTAGAAATAAGCCACTTCGAGGGGGCAACCTCCAATACATTACATGAATTAAAAATTCTTGGATGATACAATTTACAAAACCTCCTTTCTATATATAGGAGTCCATGGGGCCATAATGTAATCCTAGTGGGCCACAATGTAATCCTAGCCGACCTAACAATAATAATTTAAGGGCACAATAATAACAAAATGGGGGTTACAAGGGTACAATAATAACAATAAGGGGTTACACTTACAACAATAAGGGACTATACTAGTAATATAGGGACCTAACATGCCCCTCTCTTTCAAAAAAGTGTTGTCCTCAACACTTGAGTAGCTCTGGGTGCTTTTGTATAAAATTCTCATCCTCCCATGTAGAATCTTCAGTGGGTAAGTTCTTCCACTTGATGAGATACTCTGAAATTGATCGATTCCGTAGTTGTCGAGTTCTTGTTTCCGTGACTGCTTCCAGTTCCAATATGATTTTTCCTTCCTCATCAAGTTCTGGAAATATTGTTTGCACTGGAATATTTTCACCTATAACCTTCTTTAAGCACGAAACATGGAAAACTGGATGTACTCGCGAAGAAGCAGGAAGCTCCAATTTGTATGCCATAGTACCAATCTTTTGCAACACCTTGTAAGGACCATAGTACTTTGGCGATAATTTATTATCCTTGTTAGCTTGCTTGAGGGACATTTGTTTATATGGTTGTAGCCGTAAAAATACCCAATCTCCTATATCAAAACTTCTCTCGCTGCGATGTTGATCTGCCTGTTGTTTCATTCGATTTTGTGCCAAATTCAGGTTATCCTTTAAGAGCTAGAGAACTTCTTGCTGATGCTCGACGTGATCTTCCACTGCTTGAACCTTCGAATTTTCCCTTAAAGATGATGTGATCGATGGTGGATGATATCCATAAAGTGACATAAATGGGGTCATTTTTGCTGCAGTATGGAAGGAAGTGTTATACCACCATTCAGCGAGAGGTAACCACTTGACCCATTGTGTTTGTTTATCAGATACAAAACAACGAAGATATCCTTCCAAACATTTATTTACTATCTCAGTTTGACCATCAGATTGAGGATGATAAGATGAGCTATGAGCTAATTGAGAACCCAAACAAGAAAATAACTCCGTCCAAAAATTTCCAGTAAAAATGGGATCTCTGTCGCTCACAATAACCCTTGGGCTTCCATGTAGCTTTTGAATTCTGTCCATAAATGTAGTAGCAGCTATACTTGCTTTAAATGGATGAGATAATGCACAAAAGTGTGCATACTTGGTAAGTCTATCAACTACCACCATGATGACACTCTTTCCTTCGGACTTAGGTAAACCTGTGATAAAATCCATTGAAATCTCCTCCCAACGTTGACATGGAATGGATAAAGGTTGTAGAAGTCCCGGGGTCTTAATTGTCTCCACTTTATTCTGCTGGCAAACCAAACATTCCGCCACAAACTTTTGAATATCAGATTTGAGGCCATCCCAAAAAAAATTCTTTCTTCACCCTGTGGTAAGTTTTTAAAAATCCCGAGTGTCCTTCTAAAGGAGAAGTGTGCAATTCCAAAAGAATATTTTGTTTTAGTTGGGAAGTCTTACAAAGATATAAGTGATCTTTGTACCATAAGGAATCGTTTTTCCAACTAAATGTATCAGATGTACTAGGATCTTGCTGCAACTTTTGAATGAGTGTCAACACTTCTTTGTCCTTCTTCCATTCATCCCTTGCTTCGGTTATCCAATCTGGTTGGATAATAGAAATAGCACAAAGAAGTGCTTCCACCTCTTCATTCTTTCTTGAGAGTGCATTTGCAACAACATTTATCTTCCCTTTTTTGTAGATTATTTCAAAGTCATAACCCAACATCTTTGTGACCCATTTTTTCTGCTCTTCTAAAGATAGTCTTTGTTCCAAAAAGTGTTTAAGACTATCATCCTCAGTTTTTACCTTGAAGTGTCTTCGCATTAGGTAAGTTCACCATTTGTTTAGTGCATGCATTATTGCTAACATTTATTTCTCATAAATATATTTCTGTAAATACTTTTGTTTGATTGGATGACTTTTAAAAGCAACGGGTCTTCCTTCTTGCATTAAAATAGCACCAATTCCATTTTCTGAGGCATCACATTCCACAAAAAAGGTTTTTGTGAAGTCTAGCATAGCTACGACCGGTGCTAGTAACATTGACTCTTTAAGATGTTCAAAGGCCTTAGTTGTTTCAGGAGTCCATGAAAATCCATATTTCTTCAATAATATTGTTAGAGGTGCTGCTATTCTCCCATAATTCTTAAAAAAATTACGATAATACCCTGTTAAACCATGAAATCCTCGCAACTGCTTTATGGTTGTGGGGACTTTCCATTATTTAATGGCTTTAATTTTTTTAGGGTCTACCTTAAAACCCTTTTGAGATACAATATGACCCAAATATTCCACCTATTTTACTCCAAAGAAACATTTGGATGTTTTTGCATATAATTGTTTCTCATGCAATAGTTTTAGCACCCTATCAACATGTTGAACATGATCCTTCCAAGACCTGCTTTAGATTAGTATATCATCAAAAAATACTAGCACAAATTTTCTAAGGAAGGTTTTTAAAATGGAATTCATCAAGCCTTCAAATGTATAAGGTGCGTTAGTAAGGCCAAAAGGCATGACCAAAAATTCATAATGACCCTCATGAGTTCGAAATGATTTTTTCGGAATATCTTCAGTCTTCATTCTAATTTGATGATATCCTAAACGAAGATCCAACTTGGTAAAATAAATTGCTCCATGTAATTCATCCAATAATTCATCAATCACAGGAATGGGAAATTTGTCTTTAATGGTGATCTTATTGAGCTCCCTATAATCTGGACACATGCGCCATGATCCATCCTTCTTGTGTACCAATACTACAGGAGCAGAGAAAAAACTTTGACTAGGTTGAATTATACCAGCTTCTAACATTGTTCCAATCATATGTTCAATTTCGCTCTTTTGGACATAAGGATATCTATAAGGCATGATGTTTGGAGGAACACTTCCTGGAATCAAATGAATAGCATGATCATGATTACAAATAGATGGGAATCCTTTGGGAGTTTCAAAAACCTTGGAATGATTGTCCAAGACTTTTTGGAGATCTGCGAAATAGATGATTGTGATGTTGGAACTTCTAGTGAGCATAATTGTGCAATTACGCCTTGTTGTTCTTTCTTTAGAATCTTTGTCATGACATTAGAGCTTATTATCTTTCCCAGCTTCCCTGCAGTACCCCGTAATTCATCTTCCTTTCCTTCTGAAAATAATTTCAGGAAAATTTCTTGAAAGTTAAAAGTTTTCGTCCCCAAATATTGTAACCATTGTAGTACTAGTACAACATCAGCAACTCCCATAGGAATGGAAAGCATTGGAATATTAAATACATATTTCCCCATGGTTAGCTTAATATTATGGCATTTTCCAGAGAAATTTATAGTGACTCCATTTGCAACCATCACCTGACATTCTGGTGATGGGTATAGGAAACAATTCAATTCCTTGGCTACCTTACAACAAATAAAATTATGGGTACTACCTTAATCAATCAACACTATTACCTTTTTCTTCTTGATATGTCCTTCTATCTTGAGAGTTTGAGGAGTGGTAATTCCTGCCAATGCATTACATGATATGGTCGAACTCATTTCTTCCTCTTATAGGGTTGGTTCCTAGTGTATATCCTCTTCTTATTCATTTTCTTCGTCCTCTTCACAATCTATGTAAAATAATTTCTTCTCAGCACACTTATGACCTTTAGTGTATTTTCTATCACAATTGTAGCAAAGCCCTTTTTCTCTTTTTTCTTCTAACTATTGTGGTGTCAACCTTGTAGGTTGTGGAAATCTAGGAGTAGCAAAACTTCCCTCTTTATAGAAGTGAGTGGTAGTCTTCCTTGTCGCCATGATTTTACATTCAATTTTTCTTGCCAACCTGAATGCCTTCTCCAATGAATCAGGTTCCAAAACGCAAACTTCATATTGGATGTTATCCTTTAAAGTACCTATGAAGAGATCAATCATGTGTTCCTCTGGAATATCAGTTACCTTTATATTCAATTTTTGGAAGTACTCAATGTGCTCCCCCACTAAACCCTTTTGTTTGAGATTTATCAATTGGCTAAAGAAGGTGTTGCTCTTTGTATCCTTATAATGTGCTATCATTTCCTCCATAAAAAGTGACCAACTAACAATTTGTTTACGGGAGCAAAGCCATCGATACCATACAAATGTATTTTGTTCTAAATGTAAAGTTGCAATGCGTACCTTTTGTGTGTTTTGCACATTATTGACATCAAAATATTGTTTCATTTGTACTATCCATGTTACAGGATCCTTTCCATCAAACTTCCTCATAACCATTTGTGCAATATGGTGGTTCTTCCCACCAACATTAGAGTTTATGAAATCATGATTAACATTTATTTTGTTCTAATCATGAGTTTCCTCTACTATCTTTTCACAATTAGGAAACATTTTTTGTATCAACTTTGTCAAACCTTCCATGTCTACTTTTAGATCATTCTTCATGTTTTCCATTTTTCCATTGATCTTAGCTTCCATGTCATCCATATTAGATTATATGACAACTTCCATGCCATCTATCTTAGCTTCCATGCCATTCTTAAACCATCCATATTAGATTCCATGCCTTTCTTCGAACCATCCATCTTAGTTTCCACGCCTTTCTTCAAAACTTCCATGTCATTTTTTGTTGCTCTTTGCGAGAGTGAAATTTGTTGCACTTGCTCTTGTAAATTTGATATCTCATGTTGTCATTCTTCATCTTCATAAGTCATATTAGAGCCTTATAAAGGCTTAATGGGTGTTGAATTCTTTTTAGGAGGCATTTTAGAACCCAATACTGAAATATATTCTACAATATACCCTTGGAATAAATTCAACTTGATTCTTCAAACAAGACTCATACAATTCGAAAAAAAAATACACACCTTTAACTTTCTTTTGAGGAGCTCGATATTGAAATTGACTTATCTCTATACTTTCAGATCCTCAATATCTAAAATTTGGCCCCGTAGTAGTCCTCTGAAGCTTCTTTCAAATGACACAATTCTGACTTGATTTGGATTCTTCAAGGCAACGTTACGTCTAATCTCCCACAATGACCTAATTATGGATTGGTTCAGTAGAGATAAATTGTACAACTTGCCACATGTCACTGTTTGCTCCTTTGGCTCTGAAATTTATAGATAGGAAAATAAATTCCATGTACTTCCAGTCACTTTTTATATAATTCCAATCCGATGCTCAGAGAGAGAGAGAGTTATGAAGCTTTTCCCATGATCACCTCTTTGAGATGAAATTTGGGAGCTTGAAAAAGACCTAAATTCCACAAATCATATATCCTCAGGATTTTCTGAAGATGTTCCTTAGGATTTCGGCTTTGCTCTCTAAAAATTTCAGCTTCTGAACCTTCGTAGAAAAAAAGTTATAGAGAAAATGTCGCGATGACCTTTTTAAGTAAAATTTAGGAGTTTGCAAAAATCCCTAACTTCAACAGCTCATATCTCCTAAAATATTGTGAAACAAGCTCTGAAATTTTGTGAAGATTTTCCTCAAGATTCCAGCTTTGGACTCTAAAAATTTCAGCTTTTGAACCTTCGTAGAAACAAAGTTATAGAAAAAATTCCATGATGACCTATTTGGAGCAACAAAAACTAGAATCCAAAGCTCTGATACCAAGTGTTGTGAAACCAGCTCCAAAAATAGAAGAAAAGAGATATAAACACCTTAGAAATAAGCCACTTTGAGGGGGAAACCTCCAATACATTACATGAATGAACAATTTTTGGATGATACAAATTACAAAACCTCCTTTCCATATATAGGAGTCCATGGGGCCACAATGTAATCGTAGCCGACCTAACAATAATAATTTAAGGGCACAATAATAACAATATGGGGGTTACAGGGTGTTGTAGCCCCT
>JAXQQM020069348.1:0-113271 GCA_034641835.2 Pinus albicaulis
CAAGGCACCTGGGCGGTCACAACTTAGCAAAACTGATACGAGCGCCCTCAAACGAAATGACCTAACTCGAACGTGTTCGGTCAGGTGACCTCACACGGTGCGACACGATGTGCCCGACTGAATCATGCCACAACTAGGGAGAAAACGGAAAATGGGCTGCGCAAACATGCACAAGGCACCCGGGCAGTCACAACTTAGAAAAACTGATACGGGCACCCTCGAACAAAATGACCCGACCCGAACGCGCCCGGTCGGGTGACCTCACACGGCGTGACACGACGCACCTGACCAAACGATGCCATAATGGAGCAAATGGAAAACGGGTCGTCCGAACGTGCACAAGGCACCTGGGCGGTCACAACTTAGCAATAGTGATACGGGCACCGTCGAACGAAACGAATCGACCTGAACTTGCCCGGTCGGGCGACCTCACACGCCGCAACACGACGTGCCCGAATGAACAATGCCACAAGGGAGCAAATGGAAAACGGGCTGCTCGAATGTTCACAAAGCACCCGGGCGGTCACAACTTAGCAAAACTGATATGGCCGCCCTCGAACGAAATGACCTGACTTGAACGCACTTGGTTGGGCGCCTACACACGGCGCACCTGACCGAACGATTCCACAAGGTAACAAATGTCAAACGGGCCACCCGAACGTGCACAAGGCACTCGGGCGGTCAGAACTTAGCAAAATTGATATGGGCGCCCTCGAACAAAATAGCCCGACCCGAACGTGCCCAGTCAGGCGACCTCGCACGACGCAACACGGCACACCCGAACGAATGATACCACAAGGGAGGAAATGGCATATGGGCCACCCGAATGTGCGCAAGGCACTTGGGCGGTCACAACTTAGAAAAACTCATACAGACACCCTCTAACAAAATGACCCGACCCGAACGCGCCCGGTCGGGTGACCTCAACAAACGGGTTGCACGAACCCAAACAAACGGGTTGCAGGAACGTGCACAAGGCACACAAGCAATGACAACTTAGCATTTTTTATACAACCTCCCTTAGATGATCCAACTCAAACACGTTTCCTGTGGCTCCCTCACATGACATGACCTGACCCGCTCGAACGAAGGGCACACGAGGGAGAAAATGGAAAAAGGATCGCACAAACATGCACAAGAAACATTAGTGGTCACAACTTAGCATTTTTTATACGACCACCCTCACATGACATAACCCAACCCGACCCGACCTGACCCGCCCGAACGTGTTTCCTTGGGCGCCCTCACAATATGGCACGACTCGACCTGACCCGACGTGAACGTGTTTCCTTGGGTGGCATCACACGACTCAACTCGACCCACCCAAACGCGTTTCCCTGTTCTCCCTTATGACACGACCCGATCCGGTCGGACATGTTCCTTGGGTGCCCTCACATGACCCGACCTGACCCAACCCTCTCGAACATGTTTCCTTGGGCGCCGTCACGGTATAACATGACCCAAACAGACCCGACTCGAATGCATTTCCTTAGGTGACATCACACAACCCAACCCGACCCGACCCGCCTGAACGTCGAAGGCACGAGGGAGAAAATGACAAATGGGTCGTATGAACGTGCACAAGGTACACTGGTGGTCACAACTTAGCATTTTTGATACGGATCGACCTCCCTCACACGATTTGACCTGAACGAGTTTCCTGTGACGCAATACCGACACTTATCTCCAAATGTCGCAATACTGACACTCAAGTCTCATCATATCATGTATGACACCCTATAAGGAGTGGTATTCAAAATATGAATAATATGACATAGGGGATGACTATCTACAAGATGACTCTACCACTAGGATAGTTAGTCAAGGTAAATTTGACTAGTTGTACTAAAGGATTGTTGGAGTAGAAAATTTTCATGGGTACCACATATTTTCGAGGTAGCTAGGAATCTAATATTTATAAGTCAAATGGGTGATGCAATCATGCATATCATATTTAAGAAGGATTCATGTAAGATGATTCGTCGTGTGATGGTGTTGATAAGAGGTGTTTAGATTGGCATATTATACAAGTTGTAAGGGAATATTGACCAAAGTGGTTGCAATAGTGCAAATGTTCATAAAAATTATGGTTCAACCCTCTTGTTTAGTCAACAAGACCAGGTTGTAGCATTAAAAGATGTGACACAATGGAGAGAAAATAATTTGAGTTATGCAAAGCAAAGGTATGATTAAATTTTTGTATAGTAACTCTCTAAAAGTCGCTTTATGTGAATATTGTATTTATGGGAAACAAAATCGTGTTAAATTCCCATTTGGTACTACAAGGGCAAAGATAATTATGGAGTTAATTTATAGTAATGTATTTGGGATAGTACCAATGCAATGACTAGGTCTATCCATATATTATGTTTTCTTCATTGATAATTTCTCCAAGATTACATGGATATATTTCCTAAGGAAGAGGTCTAAGGTTTTCAATATATTTCAAGAGTTCAAATATCTTATGGAGAACCAAATAGATAGAAAGATAAAGGTTATGATAATCAATAACAAAAGTGAATTATATGGTAAATAATTTAAGACATTTTTTATTTCGATATTGCGACGCTTTTAAAAACACGTCAGAAAAGTGACGTTTTTCAAATAAACATTGGTCTTACGACGTTGGGCTTCAAAACTTCGCAATACCGACGTTTATTTGAGAAACTTCGATTTTATGATGTTTTCTCCAAAGCGTCGTAATACCAACGAATGCGTAATAGACATCGCAATTCTGATGTTTCGTCCCATAAACGTCGTAAGACCGACAAAAAGTTTAAAACGTCGCATTTCCGACGAAAAACATAAACATCGCAAAAGCGACAATGTCCCTAAACGTCGGTATAGCAATGGTTTGTGGCGGGATTTGAAAAATTGATAGAAATTGGGGAAATTTCCGACAATACGACAAAAGTGTCGGAACTAAAGTGTCGGAATTTCTTCCAAATGTACTAGTGTATTAACATCTTCTTCATTCAAGCGTGACAACTGCAGATGGTAGTAACATCTAATGATAAATTTTTGTTAGATTAATTTATACAAATAAATGTATGTATATATATATTTATTACGAATTGTAATGTATGTGTTAAAACAATCACCTTGACCATTAACACATACTGTTCCCATGCCCTATTTATCATGAAAAATTAGGTTCTGCCAACCATTGCAACAATTCTTTGCATATGTTATGAGATCTTAAACACTCATGTTGTCAATCTCTTCATCTGTATAATACACAAAATTAGCGTGTGCATTCCCACGTGCTCTTTGTCGATTCAGAAAAACATCGACTCCACCCAATCCATTGTGAACATTGTCAATGATGGCATCCCTTACTTCTCGACTAATTTCAGAAGTGGCATCCATCTCTGACCACAAATTTTTGACACGAATAAGTTGAATAACCAACAGTGGCTCAGGGTGAGGAAACTCAACATCACGCCTAGCACCTCAACGGTCACATAATCGACCTTTCCCAGGACCAAAAAATTCAGAGGGAAGGTCATTTTAATTGGGTTTCATTTTCAAAAAGAATTCTGCATAAAAGAATTTTGCAAAATAAAGCAGAACCTTGTCATTCCATGGGAGTCTTGCATAGGCTACCAGGTGTCAATCATACCAATAGAGAGCTATATGAGGGTGCTTGAAATATTGCACCTTCGGCATCTTTCTTTTCAGCCCTTCTTTGAAATTAAACATAGACTTGGCAATTTCTATTGTAACTCTTTTTTTAACAAGCTCCCATGTATCGGGACCCATGACTATTTCCTTTCTTTTTCTCATCACTTCTACAAAAGTATTAGTGGTTGGCCCAAACTTTAGGTACACATCTACTAGTTCGATTAAAGAGTGACTAAATATTTCCAAGCTTTGCGACTCTAGGTAGGGAGAGTCAAAGCCACAAGATCTCTCTTGAGTTTTTCATGAAGATGTTGACACCTCTGTAAGGTGTAATGCTGCATGTTTGATTCCCAAGGTATATCGGAAATTTCAGACGGATAAGTCATGGTTGGAGTACAACCTTCTTCTTGAATGATGCGTTCTATCCTACGTATTTTCAGAGAAACATTTTGAGGCTCTGCATCAATATATAAAAAAATTTATATTAAAAAAAAACATGTAAACAAATTTGTACAAATTGAATGAAAATAATATTCAAATTTATGGCCACCTCGAGATGGTTGGCTAACATCTTGCCCACCGTGAGACTGTTGAGAACCAGAACGACCCTGTTGAGAACCAAAATGACGACCGATTGGTTGACAACCAACACGACCATCCATTGATTGGCCTCTAGGGGCATACATATCACCACCTTCACACAATTTGCCAACACATATTAATGGCCCTCCAAGGGAATGTGTACCACCACCAACCTCACGAGACGAGAGGGAAGCTTCATAAAAAAATATGTATTTATAATCAATTCAAAAATACATGCATACATATAAATACATGTACATATTCATTGGTTAAATTTCTTGAACCATACCATGATTGCGTGAACCATGGCCATGCTCCATTGATGGAGTAGACACCCTTGTCCTCCAACCTCATAAAAAATAAAAAATGAAACTTATTAACAACTAATTTAACTCACAAAATACATAAAAAATAAATTCCATATGTACACACATGTATGTATATATATGGATATTTAGTATTATATTTAAATATCATGAACATCCCTCGATCCTTGATCCCACTCTCTCGTAGAGATATGGGATTCTGTCGATCTCCTCCTTTCGTCCTCCATGATATATATATATATATATATATATATACAGTGGAAATTTACAATTATCTTTCTAAATCACTTTTTAAACTAAATTGAAAAAAAATTCAAAAATTTAATGTAATTTAGTGTACACAAATTATGTCAAACACAACTTTCAAAGCACTAATTGATGTGTGAAACTCAATTTAAGAATTTTTTTTATAAAAATGTTAAGTTCACCAAATTGCACTTTACATTGTGGGAGCAACCTTGGTATATAATTGAAAACATGGTGGGAGAACACTTGGTATATAATTGAAAAAACACTTGGTCATTAGAAAAGAAGTATGAAACTAAATTTAAACAAAAATTTGTTGAAGCCCTCACATTTTAATTATATAAAAATGTGATGTTTGCCACTTGTTTCAAATGTGAAGTTCACCAAGTTTCGCTTTACATGGTGGGAGCACACTTGGTATATAATTGAAAAAACCACATGGTCATTAAAAAAGACACATTTATAATTACAAAAAACACACATATCCAAGATATGTTACAATGTCCATCAATAAATTTTTAAGGAGAGCGTCTCAACACTAATTCATCTTTGAGAGATGAATCTTGAATTTTTGAAGAAGAGTATCTCAAAAGTAATTCATCTTTTAGAGATAAATCTTGCATTGGCATTGCCCCATATAATTATAATTCATCTATTAATTCATCTCTGATGGATGAATCTTGAATTGGCATTTCCCCATGCAATAGATCAGAAAACATCTTATTAACATTTATATAATGTCTTATACTAAAAATTTGAAATTGACTAACAATATTTTTTGTTTTTCCATGCAATTTTTTTAACCTCTCCTTCTTAACTTGGTACACGCCTTTCATCTGGTTGCAGACAAGTTTGGAATTGGTGAAAAATACAATTCCATTTGATCCATACTCCCTAGCTATTCCCAAGCCTTCTATCATTGCAATATAATATGCCTCGTTGTTTTTTGTTCTTCCTAGTATATTCATTTTACTTTGGAGGACCTTGCTAGTCACAATATTTCAAAGCACATATGTAATCATTGCTTTCTGTGGATTCAGATAGCAAGAAAAATCTATGTATAATGTCCATTTTCAACCATATTTAGTGCGTTTTTTAATCCCTCAAAAAAAACAAATTCAAAAAAATATATTAAATTAACTTTTATTGTAAATACATGGCAGAAATGGCACATCTTCATGGTTTACGTTAAATTTTGACTTAAATTTATGGTAGAATTCACATCTATAAATGAGATGCGTTAAAGATTGCATTGCCTAGAGTTTAAGGGATATTTATGAGACATGTACATGGTTCATGCATGGTTTTCCTTAAAGTTTATGGCAAAAATCACACCTAGAAATGACATGCCTTAAGAATGGATCAGATCCAGAGGCTACCTGGCCCTTTACAAAATCCTTTAGAACTTGCAGAAGTTAAGACTCAACAAACAAACTAAAATCCTATGGAAGTTCAACCACTTTAGGTTTAGTTTTTAGGCCTTAAAGTTTTCCTTGAATTAATGGGGGAAGCCTTGACTTTGTGGGATCCTATCCTATGGAATTTCAGCTACTTTAGGTTCACTTTTTGGGCCTTAAGTTTTCCTTGAATTAATGGGAGAAAGCCTTGAAAAATGACACATTCTTTAAAGTTGATGCGAGAAAGCCTCAAGAGATGGAAGTTCAACTACTTTAGGTTAACCTTTTAAGCCTTAAAGTTTTCCTTGAATTAATGGGAGAAAGCCTTGATAAATGAAACATGCATTAAAGTTAATTGGAGAAAGCCTCAAGAGAAATGACACATGCTTTAAAATTTTCCTAAGATTTTATAGGAGAAATGACACATGTATGAGAGAAATGACAGATGTACACACTTTTCCTTAAAGTGGTAGTGGTTTATGGATATTAAAATGAAGAAATTCTATTGAGATATGTTCCTAAGATTGACCGTAGGGGCATTTACTAGATATGTGACCTTTCAGAAAAGATGAGATCCATATGCTACCTCGCCCTTTACAGACTCTGCCTTTAGAACTTGTAGAAGTTAACAATCAATGGATATAATACCTCGAGTGGAAGAGAAGGGAGTGGAGGGGTTACCATTGAGCACGATGGAGAACCTAGGTGTGGTGATGAGATGCATGATCCATCTGGTCCAAGTAGGACAAAATCCAAAAGCAAGAATCATTTGGTTGATGTATTCCCAGCTTAATTTATCAAATGCTTTAGAAAGATCTAGTTTTAAAAGCATACCTGCCTTCTTGAGGTGCTTCAACGAATGGATCACTTCATGAGTGAGAATGATACCATCCAGAATTTGGAGACCTTCAACATAGTCAGTCTGTTCTAGAGAGATGAGCACTGGGAGCAGAGGTTTGATTCTATTGACGATGAATTTGCAAATAAGTTTGTATATGACGTTGCATAATGCAATGGGCCTATACTTGTCCAGAGTACTTGAATTCTCCTCCTTGGGAATGAGGGCAAGGAAGGTTTTATTAAGAGATGGAAGAATCCAAGAAAGCGATGTTGGGCCCCCCTGACTGTTTTTTAGGAAAGCAATGTTATTATGCATGCGTCTTTGAATGGTGGATCGATGAAAGAATCTAGTGTTTTCCTCCCCCTATTTAAGCCAGCATATCCGAGACTTTTGACGCCAAAGGATTTCCTCTTGTTGATGTTGCTCCTCTAGTTTTGTAAGGAGACACCTTTCCAAGGCTGCGTAGGAATCTGTTCTGCCTTCTTTGATGATGCATTGCTATAACTCACACATTTTTTGTTCGAGTTCCTTCTAATGAGAAAATATGTTCCCAAAGCTGGTTTGATTCCATTTTTTGAGTTTGAATTTGAGGTGTTTGAGCTTCTGCTGAAACTGAAACATTTTGGATCCCTTAGGAGGGAAGAAGCTATTCTAGCACGTGGTTACCATCTCTTTGAAATCTGGGTGGGCAAGCCAGAAGGATTAAAAACGGAATGGTCTCTTGTTGGCTATTCCAAGAAGAGACCATTGCAGGAGGATTGGCCAATGATCAGATCCAACCAAGGGCAAAATTGAGGAGTGAAAGCCCCCCCGCAAGTGGATAGCATTGTCTGAGATGAGGAAGTGATCCAATCTAGAGGTGATTTGTTGTGAGCTACCTCTCTTGTTGGTCCAATTATGTATATCATTGGAGAAGGAAAGATCAATCAGCCAATTGACTTGTATAAAATCTTTGAAGCAAGTGTTTTCTGTCTCAAGCCTAATTTTGCCTCCCACTTTTTCTTCCAATTTGGTGATCATATTGAAGTCTCCACCACAGATCTAGAGAAGATGGCGTCTAGAGGAGTTGAGGATGATGATTGTGGAAAGAAGGGCAATTTTTTTTTGAGGGTCTTGGGGGAAGTAGACATTAGTGAGGTGCCCATGGAAATTGGAGCCAACCAAATGGAAGGTGTCTTGGATGAAATTGTGGGAAGCAAGAAAGTCAGACAGAGAAATAATTTGGGGGTTCCAAACTATGGCTAACCCTCCTGAGGCTCTAGAGGCATCAACAACCACTGATATACAACCCAACCATGACTTGGTGAGTATGGAATCCAGAGAATTGCTGTTACATTTGGTCTCCTGAAGGAAGACTATTGTTGGCTTGTATTGCTGAATCATATTTTTAATCATTCGGTGTTTGGAGGGGCTTTATAGCCCTCTTAAATTCCAAGAGATTAGCTTCATTGGGAACTATGGGAGATCTGACGATAGAACTTAGTCAACTTGGGATACCTCCCAGATTCAACAAGCATTTCTCCTACTATGACTGTTCTTTGTAGATTTGACTTGCGCCCTCTCTTCTTTGAATCTTTGATTATCTTTTTTCCATCCCAGTGGCTGCCTGCTTGAATGCCTAATGAGTTGATTTGTTGTGCACAGAAGAGTGTGACTTCAAGGCTGTCGATTTTCCTGAGGGGAATCTTGTCTTAAGCCTTTTGATGGCAAGCAAGCTCCAGGGCCAGGATGTCCACATCACCAAGATCAATTCTCTCTAGTTCCTCTTCCATATGAGTAGGCATGTTCTTGTCTTCTTTGGTTTCATCTGTCCGAGAGGCTGAGGGGAGATTGCCATCTATCTCCATATGAGAACTTCTGATAACGATAGCTTTGTCCTTGTTAGTCAGGGGGCTGGATGCGTGGGGTATATAAGGAGAGAGAGACATGGGCATCTTTTGAGGCTTGACTTTGGGGTCAAGAATATCAGAGACGGGGCTATCTGAAGATGGTTTTGAGGGTCCGCCTTCCGAGGTTGGATGGGTGGCTAGGATTTCAAAGTTGTTGCTAGTGGAAGGAATGTTAGTTGCTTGGGGAGTTGCAGAGGACTTTTTGGTGTGATTTTTCTAGCTGGGGACTTTGGTGAAGCCTTTTGCGTCCGTGCTTTTCGAAGTAGGGGTGGTTTTGGGAGGGGTATTAAAAGGGAAATATCTGAAAATATGGCCATGTTCATGGCACTTTCTGCATCGAAAAGGGACATGTTCATAATATATAGTTTGAATCCATTCAAATTCGTCATGGAAGAGGCTTACCGAGTCAGTGAGGGATTTGGCGAGATGCATGTAGACACAGATACTCACATATGAGGTATATAGTCTGAGCTTGGTTTCTTCCACGATCTTGATAAACTCCCCTAATCCATTGCCAATATCTTTTAGGGTTTCCTCATCCGAGTATTCCAAGGGTAAAGAATACATGTGGATCCAGACTGGTGCCCAGTTAAAGTCTTCCTTGTCTGGGTTGAATATTTCAATCCAGTCTCTGAGATATAGGCCTGCTGAATTGAAAAAATATGGGGCTCCATCAAAAATATGGTTTCTATCCTCCAGACAGTTGAAGATGGCTGTGAAGAATCCTTTTGGACCCAAATGCAGGGTAACATGTCCTTTGGGCTTCCATTTTGAAGCGATCCATCCCTGAAGCCTTTTTCGGTCGGCCAGAGGCCTATAAACTTGCTGATGAGGGCGTGATATTTCATGTACTGGATATGCCCATTGATTCGATGTCTTGGAAGATCTATTTTGATGCGGTATGTTGCTATCGGAATGCATGTAGCAGAAGAGACTTTCGGCTACGCATATGATGTAGTTTGTGAGTCATTCGTGTCATTTTGTGCATTATTGGAGTTTACCTACACTCCTGCTATGTCAGGGGTTGGTATTTGAACAGAAGTGGTTAGACTAGTTGAGTCAGAAGGGGGATTTTAGGAGGGGGGGGAGGATCCTGCCCCTCCCAAAGGAGTTGCCATGTGAAGAAGTCAGAGTCAGACTTTGAAGGGGCACAACTGAGTTAGATCAAGGCCACTGGGAGATCAGAAAGGAGCTCTAGCGACTCCGTTGCAGGGTTGCGGAAACCCTAAGGATCCGTGGGGGAGGCCTCTTCATAAAATAAATAATTATGTATTATGGTTTTGTGTATTTATTTTCTCATGAGAATAACATAAAAAGTAAATAATTGAAATAAAATATTTAAAAAACAATTACTTTGAATTTGTTGTATTTATGGTGCAAAATGAGAATAATATAAAAAGTAAATAATTGAAATAAAATATTTATAAAACAATTACTTTGAATTTGTTGTATTTATGGTGCAAAATGAGAATAATATAAAAAGTAAATAATTGAAATATAATATTTAGAAAACAATTACTTTGAATTTTAGTTTTACATGTAAACATGACAAACAAATAAATATTATAAAATAAGTATTTTTGAGTTAAGTTCTAATTTATATATTCATAATATAAATATTTGCAGATTTTTTTATAGTTATGGTGGTAATTCACATTAATAAATCCACTTTTACATGCCAACATGGCATACAGAAAGTTAACTACCCTACTTTATAGAACTTGACAATATAGCATACTCCACTTCCAATAAGATCAATAAAAAATTATTTCACTTTAACACCACATAGTAAGAATGGTGCTAACTTGTCCATCAAATATGGTGATTATATACTTCATTTTTAATATGATACATAAAAATTTACACCACATTAACACCACATAACATAAGTGGTGCTAACTTATGGTGATATAATTCATTTTTAATATAATACATAAACATTTACACCACATAACTTAAGTGGTGCTAACTTATGGTGATAAACTTCATTTTTAATATAATACATAAACATTTACACCAAATTAACACCACATAACTTAAGTGGTGCTAACTTATGGTGATATACTCCATTTTTAATATGATACATAAACATTTACACCACATTATGTAAGTGGTGCTAACTTACGGTGCTAAAAGAGAGATTTTTTGTTGTGAGCTAACAACAACCCCTACTGATGACAACTTGTCTCCCTCAAGGACCACTGCATTCCCATTCATCAGGGAATACTTCCTCAACAACTCACTCAACTGCATCATTTCTATACCCCCAACAATCTATTTATGTTATTGTGCCCATAACATTTTTTGAATAATCTGATGTTTCATAGGTGAATGTCAAATGCCAATTTACTATTTGAAAACCAAATTTTCATCCCTTGTACCTAATGAGCCTTCTTCATTGAATATTTTTTTGAATGGTGTTTTTTTTACTAATTTTTATCATTCAATGATTTCTTATATGTTAAGATTCTTCTCTATTTCATGCCTTACAGTGTTTCCATTGCAACATCTGGTGCAATTGCTAGTTTAAATTTTTGCACATATTTAAAAAATAAACAATTTTAGTTCATGGATTAATGTAACTCAATTGGCAATCACTTTGTTATGAATTTATATTATGTTAAAACATGAGATTCAAAGTTCAAATCCCCTTGAGTGGCCAACCAAAAAATAATATTTTTTATCTATTTATTTATTATATTTTTAGAATGTGGTTTAATGAAAAAATAAAAATAAAATACAAAAGATATAAATATCATGACATGATCAAATTTCATCGGGTTTGAATATCTATTTTTAAAAATAAAAAATATAATTACCCACTATCCACTCATGGATATTTCAATGCAAACTTCTGAATGCTAATGATTTTGTCTTAATTGCTAACTATCTTAAATGGGTTTCATCTTAATTGTCATTGTCTTAAGTTGCCATTGTCTTAAATATAAGTTTTGTCTTAAATATTTTTGTCTCAAAGTGCTTTTGTCTTAAATATTTTTGTCTCAAATTGCTTTTGTCTTAAATTTTTTTTGTCTCAAAGTGCTTTTGTCTTAAATATAAAGTTTTGTCTTAAAATGTTTTTGTCTCAAACTGTTTTTGTCTTAAATATAAAGTTTTGTCTTAAAATACTTTTGTATTAAAATACTTTTGTATTAATTTTTTTTGTCTCGAATTGTTTTTGTCTAAAATATTTTTGTCTCAAATTGTTTTTGTCTTAAATATAAATTTTTGTCTCAAACTATTTTTGTCATAAATTTTATCTTTAAGACAATTCAATTGATATTAAATTTTAATATAAAATAACTAAAATTAAAAGTGACTTTTTAAGACAAAAGATTTATTTTGTCTTAAAAAAATGTCCTAAAACACCCCACATGTAGTAGTGACCAAATTAAATATGCATTGAAGACTTCATGGCATGCCAGTGTCCCCAGAGTGGAAGCAAAGAGATACTGTCAAGTGTATCGCCCGGATTATTGATGCTTAGCAAAAAACATTTACAAGTAATTTTGGGCATCATATAATAATTGCATAACCTGCACTTTCTTTTCTTCCTCATGTATATTATATTATGGGACTCAGAGGGTACTGCATATTATAATTTCAAGCTACCCTACGTGAACAACGAAAATATTTTGGAGTTGGCAAACTTGGACTTCAACATTATCCAATCCATCCACCAAGAAGAGATGAAGAATGTCACCGGGTAACTAATACTTCTATAATCAGAGAAACAAAACCATTTCAGGTCATCTTTCTTGATTTTGCATGTCCTGATCTTTCTTGATTCTACATGCACCTCACATCACAGCTAGTTTAGAGATTCGGGGTTGCCTCTCTTCACCTTTGCTCGGGAGAGGCCACTGGAATTCTACTTCTTAATAGTTGCGGGTACATATGAGCCCCAATATGCCAAATGCAGATTCCCCTTTAGAAAATTTCTGTGTTTGCAGATGTTTCTCGACAATATGTACGACACATATGGAACTCTTGATGAATTGAAGCTATTCACTGAGGCTGTGAGAAGGTAGCAACCTGTAATCATTAATATTGAGTTTAATGGTTAAGATTATGTGTTTCTTCTTAAGAGGTTGTAAGTTAAAAATTAGAGAGATAGAGTATATATGTCTTTATAGACTTAGCAGTTAAATTTTTGTGGTTAAGTGGGTCCCTTGTCCCATAAACAAGAAGTCTCATACACCAATTTGGTATGGTGGGTCCCTTGTCCTATAAAAAAAAGGTCTAATACACCAATTTGGTGATGTAGGTCTCTTGTTCCATAAACAAGGAGTCTCATACACCAATTTGGTGTCTAGCTTGACCTTAACCTATTAGATAATAATAATAATAACATTGCACCAATTTAGTGTCTAACTTGACCTTAACCTATTAGATGATAATAATAATAACATTGCATTGCAGATCACTTTGTTTCTATTACATGTTGCTGAAGCTAATTAAACTTGAAGTTATACAAATTAATGAATCAGTTATACAAATTATGATCATTATGCTGATTAATTTATGTTGGCTTAACCTTTTCAGGTGGGACCTCTATTATACAGAAAACCTTCCAGACTATATGAAACTATTTTACAAAATCTATTATGACATAGTTCATGAAGTTGCTTGGGAGTCAGAGAAGGAACAAGGGCATGAATTGGTTACCTTTTTTAGAAAAGGAGTAAGTAGTATTGAATTGTTTTGTTAATACATGCATATAAGGCTTTTAAGATGAAAGACTTACTCCATGAATTGATTAACATGGGATTTGATACTAATTTTGAGCAGTGGGAGGATTATCTTATGGGTTATTATGAAGAAGCTGAATGGTTAGCAGCTGAATATGTGCCTAGCTTGGACGAGTACATAAAGAATGGGATCACTTCCATCGATCAACATATACTTTTGCTGAGTGGAGTGTTGACAATGGAGGGGCAACTTCTTTCGCAAGAGACATTGGAGAAAGTAGATTACCCCGAGAGACGTGTTCTGACAGAGTTAAATAGCCTCATTTCTCACTTGGCAGATGACACAAAGACATATAAATCCGAGAAGGCTCGTGAAGAATTGGCTTCTAGCATTGAATGTTACATGAAAGAGCACCCTGGATGTAAGGAAGAGGATGCTCTGAATCACATATATGGGATTGTGGAGGCGGCAGTGAAGAAGCTGAAAAGGGAGTTTCTGAAGGCAGATGATGTGCCATTGGCGTGCAAGAAGATGGTTTTCAATGAGACAAGGGTGATGATGGTGATATTCAAGGATGGAGATGGTTTCAGCATTTCCAAATTGGAGGTGAAGGATCACATCAAAGAATGTATAATTGAACCGATCCCACTCTAATGGAGTGATATGGCTATGACTTAATCGATGTAAAGCGGTGAAGGGAAATTCAATAATATCTTTTTGTATGAGGAATTTTCAGTTATTTCTTTCTTGAATTTATTGAGTGGGCCTAATGGTTAAGAGAATGTGTTTCCTTCTTAGAGTTCATAGATTCAAAAAAAAAGGGGGTAGAGTATGTATGTCTTTGTAGAATTAATAGTCAAATCATTGCTTGGAAGTGGGTTTCTTGGGTATCTTGTCCCACAAACAAAGATGTCTAATAAGTGTCTACCTTGGCTTTGACTTTAAAATTTGATAATAATAATTAGATAATTTCTAGAGTTTCATATATATCTTTATTGCACTAAGAGGCACATTCCATAGCCTAGTATGACCCTGATGTGTAATTATGTCGGAACCCCAAAAAAAAACTAAAGAAAATTAAAAAAATAAAATCTAAATAACATCGGATTAAACAATAACTTACATAACCATATAAATGAACAATTAAAAATTCATTAAACATAAATTTAAACAATATAAATTTAAAATATGAAGAGGTTTACGGAAAAATTATTATTAATACTATGAGACAAATACCGTGGGAGAAATACCATATTTATAAAAAAGGTATGGTAAATAAAAAAATATAAAATAAGAATAAAAAGGCAAGGTAAATAAAAATATGTCAAATAGGATTGGAAATCAACATCTAATTATATATGAAGTCTATGGGCCAAATACCATGGACCAAATTATTATTAATACCATGCAAAAAAACATTATTAACCCTAACATTAATATTAAAATATTATTATTATTATTATTATTATTAAATCTAATATTCATATTAATATATTATAATATTAATATTATTAAGTTTAATAAATTTATATTAATAATATATTAAATTCGTTATATTATAATATATATTAATATATCATGACATATGATAGAGGTGGAGAAATAGGGGGAGTGAAAGGAAGAGATGGAGATAAACTGAAGGAGAGGGGAGAGGAGGAATGAAGAGTGAAAGAGTTAGAGAAGGGTAAGAGAGGGATAGGGATACATAAATATGGAGGTGGGAGAGAGAGAAGGAGAGAGGATTGGAGGGTAGAGATAGAGAGAGAGAGAGAGATAGAGAGAGAGAGAGAGAAGGGAGAAGGAGGTAGGAGAGAAAGGGAGAGAGAGGAAGGATGAGAGGAGAAGGAGAGAGGGAGGGATAGAGAGATGGAGTTGGATGCGAAGAGAGGGAAGGAAGAAGAAAAAATTATAGAGTGAGAAGTGGAGAGAGAGGGACTGACAAGAGAGAGATCGAGAGAGAGTGTGTATGTTCATGGGTGTGATAAAGAGACATAGACGGAGTGATGGAGACAAGGGGGAAGATAAGGGGAGAGAAGGAGAAAGGGAGGGATATAGTAGCAGAGTTGAGAGCGAGATAGAGTGATGGGTGAAGAGAGAAGATTGGAGGGAAGAGATAGAGAGAGAGGGAGAGAGGATTGAATGGAAGAGAGAAAGAGAGAGAGTCAGGCGAGGAAAATAGAAGGAGGTGGGAGAGAAAGTGAGAGAGAGGAAGGAAGAGAGAGATGAAGAGAGTGATGGGGAAAGAGAGAGGATTGTATGGGAGAGAGAGAGAGAGGGAGAGAGGGGAAGAGAAATGGAGGTAGGAGAGAAAGGGAGAGAGAGGAAGGAAAAGAGAGGGGGCTTGAAAGAGAGGAGGAGAGAGGGAGGGATAGAGTGATGGAGTTGGAGGGGGAGAGAGCGATGGATAGAAAGATGGAGTTGGATGGGGAGAGAGGGAGGGAAGAAGAAATAAATAGAGAGTGAGTAGTGGAGAGAGAGGGGTAGTGACAAGGGAGAGATGGAGAGAATGTGTGTATGATTGGGGGTGAGATAAAGAGACAAACAAGGAGATATGGAGAGAAAAGGGGAGAGAAGGACAGATAGAGGCATATAGTAACAAAGTTGGTAGGTGAAGATAGATAGAGAGAGAGAGAGAGAGAGAGAGAGAGAGAGAGAGAGAGAGAGAGATGGGAGAGAAAGGAAGAGAGAGAGTTAAGAGAGGTATGGAAAGAGAGATGGAGATGGAGGGGGACAGAGAGGGAGGTAATAATAATGACATAGAGAGTGAAAGGTGGAGAGAGAGAGCGAGTGATAAGGAGGATGGAGAGAGAGGGAGACAAGATAGCAGGGGGGAAGAGAGATAAAAGCAGGGGAGAGAGAGAGAGAGAGAGAGAGAGAGAGAGAGAGAGGACGGAGTGATAGATAAATATATTGGAGAAAGAGAGTGTATGTTTTGGGGTTGATATAGAGAGACAAAGAGAGATATAGATATAGATGGAAGGTGAAGATAAAGAAGAGACAGATGGAGACAAGGAGGGAGGGACAAAGAAATTGATAGATATGAAGTGAGAGAGTGTGTGTTTTTGGTGGGGTGATATAAAGAGAAAATGAAGGAGATATGGAGGGAGATATAGATATAAATGGAGAGGGGATATAGGGAAGAATATTTCCTACAGTAGATGCATTTATTTTAGTGTAGATGGTGATTTCTAATCCTATTTTATTTCTTTCACTAGATGCATTGATTTTAGTGTAGATGTTGATTTCTAATGATATTTGATTACTTGCACTAGATGCATTGATTTCAATATAGATTATTTCTAATCCTATTTGATTGTTTGCGCTAAATGCATTGATTCAATGTATATGGTGATTTATAATCCTATTTTATTACTTGCACTAGATGCATTAATTTCAATGTAGATGTTGATTTCCGATTATATTTGGTTGCTTCCACTAGATGAATTGATTTCAATGTAGATGATTTCTAATCCTATTTGCTCCTTGCACTAAATGCACTGATTTTAGTGTAGATGGTGATTTCTAATCCTATTTGATTGCTTGCACTAAATGCATTGATTTCAATGTAGATGGTGATTTCTAATCTTATTTTATTTCTTCCACTACATGTATTAATTTCAATGTAGATATTGATTTCTAATTATATTTGATTGCTTGCTTGCACTAGATGCATTGATTTAAATGCAGATGATTTATAATCTTACTTTATTTTTTGCACTAAATGCATTTATTTCAGTGTAGATGGTGATTACTAATCCTATTTGATTGCTAGCACTAGATGCATTGATTTCAGTGTAGATGTTGGTTTTTGATCCTATTTTCCTACTTGCACTAGATGCATTTTATTTGAGTGTAGATGTTGATTTCTAATCCTATTTGATTACTTGCATTAGATGCATTGATTTGATTGTAGATGTTTTTTTCTAATCTTATTTTATTTCTTGCATTAGATGCATTGATTTCAGTATATATGTTGATTTCTGATTTGTGTAATTTGATGTATGATGGTACATTAGTTTTAAAGTCATTGGATTAATAGTTTGCAATGATTTCAATATAAGAACAACAAATTATTGGCAATGTACATTGATTTTTGTGTTATAGTAATTAAACCTATTAATATTGGAGAGCAAGAGAGACAATATATGATGTTTACTACAACAACTCGAGCTAAATATTTAAATGGTTTACGATCCAACTGTACTTTTCATATAATTAATATGAAAATACGACAAAACTAACAAGGGTGAAAATAAGAATAGTACGACAAAATAGTTTGAGATTGATCACAATGAAGATTATTTGTAATTAACTACATTCTTATTATTCACAATTTATATCATTCAATATTAGTACATTTTCAATTTGCATTCAATTTTTTTATTTCATTGTTTTTCATCATTAAAGTTATTTTACAATATTAATCATAAAAAACCGAGGTAACTAAGAAAATTTAAAATTAAAATGACTGAATAAATCTTAGACATATTTAGCATATTTAAAATGCTTATATTAATATTAGATGTATTTACATATTATTGATAAAATTAATCATATGTTCCTCATATTATCGATGGATATTATCGATAGATTTTCCTTGATCGCACACGACTGAAACCAACCTAGATCCATCTTAACTCCGGATCTATCAAGCACTAAGAGGGATCAAATCTCACGAGGTGCAAACATTTCCTCAAGTTTTGCACTAAAAAAAAAGTTTGCACCTCGAGAGATTTCATCCCTCTCGGCGCTTGATAGATCCAGAATTAAGATGGATCTAGGCTGGTATATGAAACAACAATGTAGTAATTAAATGCAATGATTTTAGTTTGTTTGGATAATTATATTTATATTTAGGTTTTTGGATAAGAATAAAATGATATTTTTATAAATAAAATTAAAAAAAAAACATTAAATTAATAATTTAAAATAAAACATAATAAAAAAATTTCATGAAAATAAGAGATTAATTTTAAATGTTATAAATATATTTTATGTAGGGAAAAAGTTTAGTATAAAAATATATTGATGATGATGATGGTTAACATCCATTGAGACCAATCTTTGGTCTATCAGACCTAAATAAAAGACTTATTTAGTTTGATTTAAGATTTTATTCCTATGCTCAAAAATCTTGGAGAGAAGCCTCCTAAGCTCACTATAATTTTGACATCTTCAAAGGCTAGGAAGGTCAGTATTGCAACAAATATTATGAAATTGAGCTCTAATGTGGTTGTATGTGGGGCACTAAGAGGAAGTGATTTTCATCCTCGATGTTCATATTCTCACAAATATGGCATATCCTTTCCATCCATGGTATTTTAGGAACTGTCCAATGACCTGTTTCACTATGGAGTTCATGAGAGTTCATTCTAATTTTGGCTATATTAATTTTCTTCTTTGAGATAGTTAAAACAGAGAGATACAAGATTAGAAGTAGAAGTCTATTTCAAATTGTATAAGGAATGCACCCCAATGTAATTACTACACTCATGAACTTGGGAAAAGAAAAATTGATAAGTGTTGGTACAAAGGGTTTCTGTACATCAATGCAATAATTACTTGAACAAGTCAAAGGAAAAATTTAGGAAAGCAACCAGAAGTACAAAAAAAGAGCAAACCTCAAGAAAAGTGAATATTTAAACTTGGTGATATAGTGCTATCTCATTTGAGAAAGGAAAGGTTTCTTAGAAATGAGTATAATAAATTGAAGCTGAAGAATAGAGGACCTTGAAGCAAACATTTAATGTTGCATACTTGCATCCCTATAGAGAACTTGAAGCAGAGGATGGAGAAAATCAATAAAATATTTCGTGGAGGGACCAAATGCTTACAACCCATAAGTTACAGTGGGAAAAAATCTTTGATCAAAAATTTTATGAGAGAACTAGGAAGGAATATTATTATGAGTACTTGGTCAAATGGAAGGGTCTTCCAGCCAAAGAGGTAGTTTGGATGAATGCCATAAATGTCTAAAAAAATGGAAACAATAGTTGCACACGTCATGGATAGGAGTTCATGAAAATATTTTTTCTAAGGGAGGTAGATGCATGAGGATCATAACATTTTTCCATTTTCCCCATGAGAGAAAAAAAATCTTTGTAAATATCCTCTACAAATATCAGGGTAGTTTAGCTTATGTGTCCCTTATGGGAAAACTGCACTTAGTGAGTTAGTAGAGGGATTGTAGAGAAAACTAGATGTAATTTCGAGAGAGGCACTACTAGCAAGAGACCTCCCACTTCTATTATCATATATTTCCTTTTGTTTGTAAATGAAATCAAGTACCCTACAGACCTCACAAACACATGAAAGAGAGCCAAAAATAGATCGTTCTGAGAATTCCAATCGAACTCTGTAAATATCCTCATGCATAGAGTTGAATTTTATATTTCTCATTATGGTTGTTTGGTGGGTATGGTGTGTAATGAGTTGAGCCATTCCTAAATAATAGTCCATTATTACTTTTAATATATTGATAATTATGAAAATTTCAAATTTCTTCTTAGTTGTTTGTATTTAAAATATCTCCTTAGTTGTTTGTATCAATCAAACTTATAAATAAATGCTATTAATTTCTTTTAAGAACCAAAATGTTGTTTAAATCTTGCTGACGAAGGATGTGATTTCCTGCTTAAAACCAAAAGTTTGTAGTTGTCAAATTTTATCAAGTTATAAGCCCAATTTGAGGCTTAGATAAATTACGTAAATCGATTTGAAACAAACCCTCTTTTTTGTGCCAAAAATATCTAAGTTTAACAAAATGATTTTGTTAAAATTTTTGGTGTGGGACCTAATTCGAATAGATTAGGGACTAGACCCATCCAAATTCACGAGAAAGTGCACATTTATAAAACTATCGGACTGTCGGACGAAGCTAGATATTTAGTGTTGAGGAGATATGGATTGAAGTGGAAGTTTCATAAAAAAAATAGCACTAGATACTGGATACACCGGATACATTCAAATCCCATTGTTACTGTGGGCCCAATGTGACTTAGGTGAGGCTTATATTTTTTTATTCAATTTATTTGGTTTCTCTTCAACAAATACATAGTCATGACAGGGTTGTGTTCCTTGACCGCGATTCACAAGAGGGAGGAAAAATTTTTCATAGCGAGAGGCATTACAAAAAAATAAAGATTGTAGGTTATGCATTTTTGAGGGAGCAGGTGGACATTGGGTCTAAGAAAATGGGAGTCTCGAGTTTAGTCAGAAATAAAATTAAAAATAAAAATAAAAATAAAAATAAAAGAAAAGAAAATAATAAAGGGGTCATTAGAAAATAAACTCTGCTAATAATGCACAGTGGAATAATGGGTTAAGGATAAAAATTAGGAACCAAAATAATATAATATCCTTTGAAATTTTTCCAAATAGAGTTTACCTTGATGATAGAGCTTACTCTCACAATGTTTTTCAACAATTCTTTCCCTAGCTCATACAATAACTTACTCCAAATATTTTATTAATAGGTATTACTGTAAATACCTAAGCAAGAATAAGAATGTTTGTGCGGCTATGTGCATATAGGATCCACTGGAGATGTGCAATAATACTCATTAAATATATCAATCTTGACCTTTTCAAGTACACTTCAACATATTTTAAGGCTAAGAGTTTTTTTTCACAAAATTTTCATTCATAACATGAAAATTCAACCCACCAAGATTAAAATTTTTCGACTAATTTATTACTCTTTTACAAAGGAAAAACTTTTAACTTTATAGTATAAATCTGAAAAATAAAATTACATTTAACATGCATAAGGCAATAAAAATAAAAAAATTTCCACTAAATTTTCTATATCGTTTACCTATCACATTTTATTATCTCTAAAAAAAAATCAATTTAAATATTAGTTTAATACTACACCATTTGAAAAAATAAAAAGAGAAGTTTCATCCTCAAATATTTCAATATTTCCATGAAAAAGTTCCACTTGCTTTAAAGATAAACATAAGACATAAAGATAAGAAGAAATAAATAACATATACACTTGTAGGTTATCATTAGTTAGGGATTTTGAGGGGGTTGAACTGACGTTTCAATATATTCCCTTTTAGAAGCCCTATTTGTTTTGATATTAGTGCTACTTTTGATAAACCATTGGTTTTAAAATTGTATTTTCAATTGGCACTATCGAATCTTATTATCTTAAATAAATCAATAGATTTGATTATTTGATTCAAAAATGGCTTAAGAGGAAGGTTTGAAGTGTAGCAATCCATTTAATAACCAACATGGAGTGACTGGTGACGTGTATTCGTCAAAATTTTTTTGAGGACCAATTTCACATGCCTTAAAACTACATGTATTTTAATCCAACTATTAGATCTAGAATCTAGGAATATACCAAATGAAATTTTAATAAATTAGGCATAAACAAGACACCTCCAACACCTCATGGACCTATATTTCCTTAGTTAGCACTATCAAAATAACCCCATGCATATGAATTGTGCACCATTTAAGGACTAGATGTTCCAAGGCTCTTCTAAACAATTGTGTGTGTGGGTGGAAGAGTTCTACTTCTACTATAAAAAAATATTTCATTTCATGTGATCCATATTCCCAAGAAACAATACATGGGAGGGCTTTATGATCTTCCAAATTATTCAACCAAAAATATTTTTTTCCAATTCTCCCATTCCTCAAAATAAGTAATATACCTCCTATAAAATTATATATATATATATATATATATATATATATATATGTGTGTGTGTGTGTGTGTGTGTGTGTGTGTGTGTGTGTATATATATATATATATATATATATATATATATAACAAAACTACATAAAATTACAATAATTTTCGTAAAACATCAAAACTTGCCCTCATAAATTAATTTTACACATAATTTCTTAAAGTGCCAGGTTTATTACATAATTATATATTTTAGTGAGTATATTTGGGTGCTTGGTTGTGATCCAGGTGGATATCTATGGCCACCTTCTTATGCCACCTAGACCTCCATTCGGTTTCATCAGTTTCCTTGTTTGTAGCACAATCTACTAATTTTAACAATTTTTCGAGTCCTAAAATTTTAGAATTTTTTTTACCCCCTAGATGAAGGTATTTTTAGTTCTACAACAAGCCCATGGCCATAGAAAAGCACATACTGCAAATATTGTAGTTGTAGAATGAGTTATCATACGCACAAAACAAAGATCATATGACCAAGTTACAACCTCGAGAAGTTGGTAGCCCAGCTAACCCTCACTGCACCAACGATCTCAAGGTCTCGATGTGAAGGGTGATGCCAAATGAATTCATCGAATGAAAATCAATGTCAATATTTCCAACGCGAAATCAGGGGATTTATTCCATGCTTATGGGTCATGCTGATCAGAATAGGTCATGGTATTTGGGCATAAGCATAAGAATTAACTCTATATTTAGCACTGCCCCCTTTTTTTACCAATGCGTAAATGAGGGCAGAAAACTGCACTACTCCAGCACTGCACGAGAGGAAAAAACTCTAGCCACTAAATCTCCAAGCTTCAACCATTCAGGCTCTCCAATTTTCCAGCCACCAATGCTTCACTGTAGCCACCGAGGCTCTCTAGCCACCGAGGCTTTGCACTTCCACTAAGGCTCACCATTCAGCCACTAAGGCTTTCGAATCAACCATAAAGGCTTTGCACTACCACTAGGGCTCTCCAACCACTAGGGCCCAATTCTTCCACTAGGCGCTCACTTTAGCCACCAAGGCTCACCATCTCTGATATTGTGTTAAAAATGGAAGATGAAACTTATATATTGAAACTAGCAGCTCACAGGTGAGAATTTTGTGCCTAGATACTGCTCAAGGAGAATGTTATATTCAATTAATCATCATCTCACAAATATATAATTTTCATCATTTTAGGGAGATTAGAAATGACTCTTAGAAAATAGGTAGTAACCATAATCTAGGACACACACAGAACTGAGAAACAAAATCTCTCCAATAATACATATTCTCCATTATTTTCAACTTGGAAATATCCTAAAAGGAAAGCGGATGAAAAAAATTATTACAAGTTATGTAATAATAATTGTTGGACATCAGTGGCAACATGTATTAAAATTATTCAAGGTGTGAAGAAAATTTTAAGTGAAAAAATCAATTCTCATAAGCAAGGAAAGGTAGTCCAAGAAGTAAGTGGAAAAAAAACACAAGATACACTCATGGGAAGAAAAAATGTTATTAATTCAACACCAAGTTCGTTTCCATCATTTATGACATCTGAAATGTTAGGTCCCTATAATACTAGTGTATCCCCCTATTTTTATTGTTAGTATAACCCCCTTATTTTTATTGTTTTTCCCATGTAGTCCCCATATTGTTTTAATTGTGCCCGATATAAGCCCACTATTGTTATCATTGTGCCATTACATTCCTATTGTTATGTCGGCTAGATTATATTGTGACCCATTGGACTCCTATATATAGAAAGAAGGTTTTCTTTTTGTATCGTCCAAGAATTGTTCATTTATGTAATGTAAAGGAGGTTTCCCCCTCGAAGTCGTTGATTTCCAAGACATTGATCTCTCTTTTATTTTATTTTTGGAGATGGTTTCATAACATACAACATATTCTATGTCGTATGGATAACAAATAGAACCTATTTTACCGGATGTTAATTGATTACAACAAACATTGAAGAAATCTTGGAAGCCATTGGAACAAAATGAGGTAGATGATGTAGTTTACGATTTTTTCTTTAGTTGTGATATCTCTTTTAACACTATCAAAAACTAATTATTTCACGATATCTTCAAAATGGTTGGCCATTTTATTGCCTCATTTGTTTAGTAATATCATAAACAGGTAAAATATGAAGATATATAGAATACTATAATGTTTTGTTTTAAATTATTGTTAAGAAAATATGACAATCTCACCAGATAGAGAAATGTGACACATAACATAAAATAATACGAAAATTGCAACCACTTATTTCCATTAGTAATTAGAGAAACAATACATTCCAATACAAATAATGTTGAAGCCACAAATTACATGTCAACATAACACGTTGATCACGGCACAAAAAAACTTCACGGTCCAATTGATCATCATCAACACCAGGGAAAAATTTAAGGATGGAAGTTTATCTTAAAGTTTAAAAACCTTAGCGAATCTTCGTAGTCCCCAATATGTAAATTTTAAAAATTTTGATGATATTTTTGTAAAAATATTTAGGTTTCTAATTATTTTATATTAGTATATTTAAATTTTGGGAAATTCTTAGGGTAAAGTATTTTTATACAATAAAATTTGGGAAAATCAATTTTAAAAAAATGGAAATTGGTGAATCTTTTTTTAGGAAAAATCGTTTAAAATTAGCCCACCTGCGAATACTAGCCCCTAAAATTTTCCCTGATCAACACCACTGATTTTTGAATGCCTTGAAGTCTCAACAATACATAATGTAATTGGAGAATTTAATGATTATAAAATATTCCTATTATTGAAGGCCACCAAATTATTTGTATGAAACATGTGAAATGCTGAATTAAATAAATCCCTTTCTCTAGGATGCAACCTCATATCGCACTGTGACATAAGAAAATCCCAATCTTCAAGAACAGGTTTTGAATTTATTATGTTATTGAGGACTCTCTGAAAACAATATTTTTTATAATGATTCCCTTGTTGGTGAAATATTTTGTCAAGAGTGACAACAATGTTAAATTTTTTCCACAGGACATTCCCTGTTGTATTACCTACATACAAAGGCTTATCTCTCAGAGGAGGTAGCTGACTAATGCCACCGACAAGAATGATGGATCTAACACCAAAAGGACAATTATTTTTCTCTAAAAATTCTTCTTGTAACCGAGCATCTATTTGCATGAATAAACTTGATCCTAGAAGCTCATTTCATTAATCAATATATATCGAACATGCCTAATTTCTTCTTGGATAACTTCTAGTGATTACCCTTGTAGTGGTTTGATATCTTTAATTGGAATTTTTAGATCTGAGTGTATTGTTTTTATATGTATATTGAAAGCATCTCTTCCTATTGGCACAAGAATAAGTGAAGGACTTCTTCCATTACGTAAGAAATTAGAAAGAGCTTCAAAAATACAATGGATAAGGAAAGACTTGCCGGTGCGTGTAGTGCACTAAAAAATCATAAGAAGAGCTTCACGAATGTCATATTTAGCAAAATGCCTTAAAAAAATTTCAAAATAAATTCATTGTTTTTACGCCAATGAATTTGAAGATGCAAATGTTCTATTTGAAAGGTCATGAGTATCGCCCCTTGATTGTGCATTCCTTATAAAATTAATAGCTTCTTTAGCCACATCATCAAAAGTATTTGTACTTTTCTAGTCAAAGGAGATATCCAAATCCCTTCGACCAAGGGTTTGAAGATCATAAACATTCACATTATTTGATGGAACCATGAGAGAGAAAATATGCCATTCTTTAAATTCATATTCAAGATTCATTTCCTAGTTATAAAAATCACCATCTTCTCCATCTTCAATATTGTCGAAAGTTGATGGATTTCGATCAACCTTCCATGCACGATATCAGAAATTTCTCCAATTCTCAATAATAATTTCAGTTGAAAGCCCAATATCCAAAAAAATGTCACAAAATGGCTTCTACAAGATCAATTTTGTCCATCAAAAGTTTTCAAATTCGTCTGAACCCTCACTAGGAATAGAATAAAACCGTGCACAAACCGGAACAATAGCATGCACATGTTTAGGCTTCTATGGATCTTGTTTACGCTTGCTATTAAATGTCCAAGATCTTGTTGTTTCTATAAAAGATATATATTTAATGGGAAAATGTCTCCTCTGATAATGTTGAAAAAATTATTCTCAAATGAAAATTGCATGCCATCCCTCGATATTTTCCTGAAAACCTTTCTTCCAGCATTTAAGGAAACAAATTTTCGACTAAAACCAACAAGAGGTAGATTAAGCAACATATGGCATGTTTCTTGTGCTCCAATGTCACGGTTAACAATCATTTCTCCAAGAAACCTTCTGTAAGAAAATAAATCATGATCCTTAGAGGCAATATAATTTGAAATTCTAGTTAACATATCATGATAACTTTCAAATCTTTTTTCTACTTTTGATGCATACTTAGAAAGATATTTTAGAGCAACATACCAATAAAGCACTAGTTGGCGGTCAACATTTGCACGCCACATTGTTAGAAGGTAAATGTTATGCACATTGAACCTATCATAATTTCTTGTGGGGTCATATTTTTTTTCTTCCTTGATCATGTATGAACAATATTGATTCCTCAGACATATCCCATGGAGCATTGTACTTACGTGTGAGAATATTACCCTTTTTGCGCAAAAAAGAGTCTATACTACACTTTGTGTGCCTTTGGACATGATTCAACAATTATTTATAATCATTATGAGGATTGCAAGAGAAAATCTGATCAGTATTCAATAGGAAAGGGTCATCATTGAGGCTTCCTGGAACCATTATGTTGTGACGATGTATGTCATGTGGATTCCATGCAGTTACATAATTATCAAAGAATCTCTTTATAAGTTGTACATGAGAAGCATTTAACCAATCAAGTATTTCCATGTCAGGAGCCCCTTACAAACATAGGAAACCATGGATATGTGCTAAACCTCTATGCTACCACTCATATATGAAGAAAATGAATATACCTTTACTACAAGAAATAAAAATAGAACCATCATAAAAAATTGACAACGAATAGAAAATAAATTCAACAACACAAACCTGTACTAGAAGTCTTTCACTTTAATATATTTTTGGATAAATTCCTCTTGAAACATATTGAATCTATGGTGCATAAATGTAGCAAAAATATGGGGGTACTAGATATCATTCTCGATTTTCATACAAGTCTCATTTAAAGAACGAGAATGTGAGTTTATAGGCATGAGGTTATGCAACTCCAAACACTTTGTTTTAGCTACACTCAAAGTAAAAAACAAAGATGGACATCCCAACTGATTAATCATGTAAGTCAATTCAACCTGATATTCAGTCCAGTATGCCATTGTACCTCTCAGAGAAGAACCAAACCGCATAAGATACTCAACAAATTTATTATCTGGTAAATAAGAAAGTTGGTGATGCAAGTCTTCAATTGTTGTTGGTTAGTTATCATGTAAATTTTTATTCACAAATATTGCTGCAGTTGCTTGGCTCCGACATGTTCAATAGGTAATATCGAAAGCGATGATGGACTCCAAACCTCTGATAATAGTATCTAAGAAGATGCAATGCATACTCATGAAGTTCAATAGTAAAAATACATGTTTGCAACCAATCAACAGAACTAGGGGAGAACAATGTGGGGAATTCCATATCTAATAACCCTTCATTATTATACTCATTCACTTGAGAGGTTCCAATATTGGGCCAATCCATTTCTTGAACACGTGAAGAATAAACATTATCAAGAAATGCTCTAATTTCTTCCACTTCTCTTCATTCACTAGGTAGGCGAGAAAAAAGAAGAAGAAGGGAGAGAGGGCGAATGTTCAACATGAAACTCGTCATTATTAGTTACATTGATCATATATTCTTCAATATCACAACAAAAAAAATTAAGCCTATATGAGACATCCATTGATCTTTAAGGCATAGCATTCATTGAAGCATAGTCAATTACAACATCTCGATAATATTGATCACGTTAAATTTTGAACTGAAATGCAGCCATAACTCGAGATATTTTGATATAACATTCATAATATATAGACTAAGTTGCATGTATCCTCAGAATTATAAATTCAAGGTCTTCAACATATCAGGGAATACTTTGTGAAATTGTAGAAATATCTTGAGGAAACCTAATTGTGTGGCCGCTATACCTATATTGCCCACTTTGAGCATGTGTCACTTGAAAAATAAGATTTACACGTGCTATTAGCATTTCTTAAACTTGAGAAAGAACTCTTAAAATATGAGGTTTCTCACCAGGATCCATGTTATTATATCCACAAAAACAATGCGCGCCTCTTTCATTCTTGCATCGTCTGCAAATAGGTCCTTTAGAATCTCTCAAAACCTAGATTCTGGGATATGACTCATTGAATATGTGGCACATTTGGACAACTGACAAGCTATCTATATTTTCTCTAAATATTTTATGCACTGCCATGTTTTCATCAAAATTAATATTATATGTATCGGTTATACCATGTGGAGAATGATGTGGAAGAGTAAAATTTCTTCTAAAATGTACTTGATTTTTAGCACCATGACATTCCCTTCCCAAATTTGAAACACGTGGAATGGATCTATGATAGGGTGTTTCCAAATTTATGGTCAAAATTTTGGGATGGTGAGAGGATGATAAGGTGTCTTTAGCATAAATTCTCTTAAAATTTAATTTCCAACTAATTATAAATGAAAAAAAAATAATCAAATTCATTGAATATTTACATTTGTTTGGTGATGTGGATGAAGGCTATGAGATGGTTTCTCTTCACTTCTAACATCACTGGATGGAACATCTGGGGAGTTAGCTTCTAAGCCTCTATTCAAATGAGTTGTTTCCTATTTCAACAAAATAAAATACAATAGAAAACTAAATGTCCAGCCAATAAAGATTAAAAAATAGAAAAGAAATCAAATACATTGAAAATTACATCAGTTTGACAATTTTATGTTTTGGATTCCATTTCTCCAACCTCATCATATGAAATCATGTTTTCTCCATAGAAAGTTATAAAATACAATGTAAGACTAACAATATATGAAAAAATGAAGAAAATATCAAATGGATTCAAAATTTACATTTCTTTGGTGATATGGATGAACGTTATGAAATGGTTCCTCTTCACTTGTAACATTAGTAAATGGAACATCTACGAAGTTAATTTCTTTGCCTATATTGAAATGAGATATGTAATGTTTGAAGGAAATAAAGTATGCAATAAAATTCAATTTCCAACCTACAAAAAATTCAAAAAATGTAACATAAAATCAAATACATTGAACATGTACATTATTTTTCCAATTTTATTTTCGAGGAGAATGTTCTAGAAGGCTATGACATGCTTCATCTTCACTTCTGAGATTAGTAGATGGAACACTTGGGGAGTTAATTTCTAGACCACTATTAAAATGAGTTGTATCGTATTCCAAGAGAATAAAATACCTTATAATTATAGTAAAACAAAATTGTAAATAAAGGAATGTAATAAAACAACCACTATTTCAGAAAACCTCAAAATAAGATTGTGCTACCCAAACAAGAAAATGATTCCGTCCAAAAATTTCTAGTAAAAATGGGATATCTGTCACTTACAATAATATTTGGGTTTCCATGTAGCTTTTGAATTATCTCCATAAATGCAGTAGCAACTGTACTTGCTTTAAATGAATGAGATAATGCACAAAAGTGTGCATACTTGGTAAGTCTATCAACTACCACCACGATGACACTCTTTCCTTTGGACTTAGGTAAACCTGTGATAAAATCCATTGAAATATCCTCCCAACGCTGACTTGGAATGGATAAATATTGTAGAAGACCCAAGGTCTTAATTATCTCAACTTTACTTTTTTGGAAAACCAAACATTCCACCACAAACTTTTCAATATCAAATTTAAGGCCATCCCAAAAAAATTCTTTCTTCACCTTGTGGTAAGTTTTTAAAAATCTCGAGTGTCCTCCTAAAGGAGAAGTGTGCAATTCCAAAAGAATATTTTTCTTTAGTTGGGTATTCTTACAAATATATAAGTGATATTTGTACCATAATCAATCATTTTTCTAGCTAAATGTATCAGATGTACTAGGATATTTCTCCAACTTTTGAATGAGTGTCCACACTTCTTCTTTCTTCTTCTATTCATCCCTTGCTTCGGTTATCCAATATGTTTGGATAATACAAATGGAACAAAGCAATTCTTCCACCCCTTCATCCTTTCTTGAGAGTCCGTCTGCGACAAAATTTAGCTTCCCTTTTTGTAGATGATTCCAAAGTCATAACCCAACATCTTCTGAAGATAGTCTTTGTTCCAAAAACTCTTTAAAACTATCATGATCATTTTTTACCTTGAAGTGTCTTCCCATTAGGTAAGGTCGCCATTTCTTTAGTGCATGTAGTGTTGCCAACATTCCTTCTCATAAATAGCTTTATGTAAATACTTTCCTTTGATTGGATGACTTTTAAAAGAAATGTGTCTTCTTTCTTGCATTAAAACAACACCAATTCCATTTTCTGAGGCATCACATTCCACAATAAAGGTTTTTGTGAATTCTCGCATAGCTAAGACTGGTGCTAGGAACATTGCTTCTTTAATATGTTCAAAGGCCTTAGTTTCTTCAGGGGTCCATGAAAATGGATCTTTCTTCAATAATCTTGTTAGAGATGCTGCTATTCTCCCATAATTCTTAATAAACCTATGATAATACCATGTTAACCCAAGAAATCCTCACAACTTATTTATGGTTGTGGGGACTTTCCATTCCTTAATGGATTTAATTTTGTTAGGGTTTACCTTAACACACCCATGAGAGACAATATGACCCAGATATTACACCTCTTTTACTCCAAAGAAACATTTGGATGTTTTTTCATATAATTGTTCCTCCTCCAATCGTTTGAGCACCCTATCAACATGTTGAACATGATCCTTCCAAGACATGTTGTAGATTAGTATATCATCAGAAAATACTAGAAATTTTTTTCTAAGGAAGGGTTTGAAAATGGAATTCATCAACCCTTGTGTTACACAGTAATTTGTCACCGTCCCTACCATTCCCCGTCCCGCACAATGGAGGACCCATTATGTGACTTGTGAACACTATCATGCCTTGAAAACATCATCAATGCATCCCTCTGAGTATGAGCTTCATTTTCCCTTGAGACATCTCCTTGCAAAACTCATGAAAAACAAGCCGCCTTCTTTGTATCAAGGCTGCAGAGTCAGCTCAGTTGCTCGCGCCAATCAGGGAAATCCTGTAAAGAGGTCGCGCCACTTGGCGCTCTGTCATAGAGCAGCAATCGCGCCACCCATTTTAGGGACTGTTTTTTAAATATGGATGGCGGAAGTTGAGTTCAAACAAACTCACAACCATCGCCTATCTTGAGTTGGGAGGTTTGGCTGCGGGAGTTCTATGGAAGGGAAGTGGTTTTGCCACCTTCTATGGAACCTTCCTTGTTGATAGGGCCAATCCCATAATAATAGGGATCCCAACTCCCCCCTTCCCCATCTATAAAAGCTCGCTCAGATCCATGGCAAGCTAGTCTTGAAGTGCTGAAGCTTTGCATCTCCCTATTCCCAAGTGCCTTTGTGCTGTAAAGAATCCCTTCTTTCCCTTAAGGCCTATTCAAGCGAGGAGACCATTGTTACGAGACTCTGGAGAGGTTTCCCTTTCCTTGGCGAGCTTTGCGAGACGTGGACAACCGGAGACCCGTTCGAAGGAATCTGCGACGTCAGAACTTGGTTGTAACTTCTATTCGTTTATCACTTTAATAGATGACTATGATTATGGTTCCACTCCTTTTTCTATCATGTTAATGCGAGTAATATCTTTTCTGACCAATGTTTAGTTACGTATGCTGGTTCCTATGCATGTATCTGTTCGTTTCTTCTGTGTGCAGGTGTTCATCCACGGAGATCGTGGAAGGATTGTGATCTGCCAGGGCTGAAGGACGGGGACATCTTCTTCTTCAGATCTAGCGTTGGAATCCAGGTAGGCTCTTATCCCAAGCCTTTCATTCGTAACTAGGAGCTTGCGTCATAGCATTGTTTGTTTGTTGCTAGACCCCTGCTGGGCTAGTAGGGATCGCCTCTGTCCGCAGAGGGGATTTACCTCCTCAACAAATTGGCGACTCCGCTGGGGATCGTTCGGTTTTCCTTGTCTCGTTTATGATTGTTTCGCTTTGATTGTTTCTCCTTGCTTGATGAACCTTCTGGGTTGGATTCTTTCATTGTTTTAGCTTCTTGGTTTGCTTAGCTTGTATTGGTCTGCTTCTGGAATAGCTTATTTTTATTTTTTATTGAGGAACTCGACTGGCGCGGTTTTTAACCTGACAGTCGCGCCACTTGGTGCTTATTGCCTTTGTCTGTCTCGCGCCAATTGGCCTCTGGCGCCAGTTTCAAGCCCACAGTCGCGCCACCCCTGTGACTTTTTTGAGTTTCTTCATTTTTTAGCTTTCTGGACTTGACCAGTGCTTCTCTTCTTGATTTCCCGACTGTCTGAGTGTGTTGAAGCCCTTTTTGGCTGGAATTCACCTCTGTCCTTGGGTCGTTTGCTTCTATCTACCGATTTCACGTTTTGAGCCCTAGGGCATCTAGTGGCTTAGTGTATCGAGCCCTCCTTGGGAGCTTAGGTGTCTTGATTGTCCTGTCAACTTGTTGATTGGTTCTCCGCACTCTCTTAACAGTCTTTGATTGTTTTGCTGCGTCTTTTGAGTGATTGTTTGTTCCTTCATTCGGAATTTGTTTGCCCTTGCTTTGGACCTAGATCACACGGTCCATCGGAAGCTTTTGACTCTTTCTTCGATTTGAGAGACTTTGGGTCGATTTAGAGATCTGATTGATTGCATTGTTGAGTGAATTTTGTTTGTTTCGCTCTCTTGGATATCATTTCTCAAATTGTTCCTTTTGTTTTCAGTGCACATTAGCCATTAAACATTGAAAATCAAAAAAAAAAAAATCTCTCTTGCTTTTGTTAATTAGTGCAAATTGTGATATTTTCCATATCACTAGTGATTAGTGTTTGAATGAAAAGTGTGCAATTGCATTAGTTGCATTAGAAACATTTTTGTTTGTATTCCGTTCATTTCGTTTGTATAAAAGTTCTCAACTCTTATTTAACTAGTTTTCATCGAACGAAATGTTGCACTGTTGCATATAGCTTGCATTTAGGAGTCTTTCGAGACACTACATACGATAGGGCCTGGAAATTGAAACTTAATTGAAGATCAACTGTAAAATTTATTCAATTAACCTAAGGCAACATTGGAACTTAACGAAACATATTTAGAAGGTCTATGCTAGAGACGTGTTCCTATTGCCGTTAAACCTAGCAATTATTGCTTCGCCTCGTTGGCTTGTGAGCAGCGTTTGCACACTTGTGCCTCTGCATTACCTACGTATATAAAGGGAGACCCCCATAGGTTTCCAATCCTTTATCCACAGGAAGCCAAGTCTGCCGCCCTATACCCGTGATACACCGAACACAGCATTCGGGGAGACTACCTGCACGTACGGAAAGTCCTTGGTCGATTTCTGTTTCATTTTTGAAACCAAGGTGTATATTGCAGTTCACGGATATTTGGTACACCCTTTGTGCCTAGTTTTTCCCTGAGCAGTCATTTGGTCTTTTCTGACTCCCTAAACTTGAAAAGACCGTCAAGCGCTTGTCCTTTCACGCTTGTGTCAACTCTGAAAGAGATAGAGTCATCTTTTTATCGTTTCTCGACTCTTGAAACATGAAACGGTAGAATTTCTTACTTTCCAATGTGGTAAAATTAATCGCCCACGATTACACTCCTATTTAGACATTGCTTGTTGATCGTTTGATCGTGTGTCTTAACTCGTTTTCAGCCCGTCTGTGGTTTTGAGTTTGATGGCAACTTTTTCAGAGTTCACCAACCAAGGAATCCCCTCAGAAGGGAATCCTGGTCATTTTCCTCCTTTTGGAAATGTTGGTGCTCCTTACATGGCGACGTTGTCCCTTCCTGGGTTAACTGTTGGGTTGCCCGTTTGGTTGTTCTCAACCTCTGTTGTCCCTAATGTCTCCACTACTGTTCAATCAGTTCCTCCACCTGAACAACCTCATATTGATTCCAAGGTGGACCTCTCCCCTTCTTCGCCTGTTTCTGCGTCCTCCTCTTCTACTTCGCCTGGTGAAAGTCTGGATTCAAGTAACCAGGTGGCTAAGAAGAAGAAGAAGAAGACAAAGAAGAAGAAGTCTGATAAGCGAGAGGCTAAATGTACAACTACTGCCTCCGAGATATCTCCTCTTGATAAACCTTCCAACCCTCCACGAAAAGTCAAGTTCCCTTGCCTGTTGTGCACGGGAGACCATCTTCTTCGAGACTGCCCTAGCATTCCCAAGGTGCTCGAAGTATGGTCCAACGGCCACCCACCATTGCCTTTGGCTTCCGGGAGTCAAGTTGGGGGCACGTCTTCAGCTGCTGTTGATAAGAACTCTAAGAAGCAGGGTAAGATCACCAATCCCTGTAAATTGTGTGAAGGGCACCATGCCCATCTCACCTTTGTCCTTATATGGATGAAGCCAGCAGTCTTCAGACAACCCGCCCGTTCTACACCACGCCTTCCACCCGGGGTTATACCCAGCTTTTGAGTCCTCTACCACCGATCCCCATGATTGGTCAAGAGTCATCCTTGGTCGATCCCACTCCCCGTAAATTCAAATTCTACCGGGATCCGTCCCCGAACAACCATCGGGTCGTTGATCGGCTGAACTGCCCCGTCCGCGGTGCACCAGTCTTTTCTCTGCCGAGAGAGGATCTCACACCCCCCATGTCCTTCGATCTCTTCGTATTCTTCGTACTCGGGGAGAAAGATTCTCTTGTCCCCGTGCTTCAAGAAGCTCCTCCTCCGCCTCCTACGATGGGAGGCTACGGAGGATATTCCTCCGCCTTCAAGATGGAGGTCATGGGGGAGGCTTCTCGTCTCCGTAACATCGTGAAGACCTTCGCATCTCAATGGTAGCCCCTACGAAAGGTCGCTTCCCTTTGACCGGAATCGATTTGCGGTGATTTCGCCTTCCGTCTTATGTGCCTTTCGAGATCACAAGATGTGCCTGTCCGGTTGTACCTGAAGACTGCTGCACGAAGGTGCCTCTATTAGTATTCCGTCTTCAACTACCCGTGCTTTTGGTTCGCCGTCGTCATACGCCGTTACGCGTAATCCGCTTCACTTTTAACTGCATGGGACGTAGCCAACCGTTGGGGATCCTTCCAAGGTTACCTCCGTTACTTCGAGGCAAAACCGTCCATATGGACGTGATGGTCATTCCAGCCCCTTGGATTTCAATCGCTTTTGGGCACGATTACACCTATGCCATGGGAGCGCTCGTCTCCTCCCTCTTTCGTGTGCTCGCTTCCGCATGAAGGAAGGATCGTGACCATCGATCACCGTCATTCTTTCGGGTCCTAATGTAGCATCTCGGTCCGCCATCACCCCCTCCCCGGTTTTTATCCACCTATCAGACTGCCTCCACCGCGAGTCAACTATGTGGCTACTTACCCCGTGCCCGTGCTCGGCGGATGATGCCGTAGGCATACGTGTCAGTATTGGGTCCTCGACGGCGGATGTTTCCCTTCCATCGTGAGGAACTCGGAAGCACCGCCTTCGTCCATTTTGATGTAAGTCGGTTGTGAGCATGGCTTTTCCCTCCTCGGGTCAAGCTCTTTAAAAATGAAACTAGGATCTTGGAGCATGGTTCCTCCACTCGTGTCAAGCTCCTAAAAACAATGAAACAAGCTCGGTTTCGAGGATAGTTCTTTTTAAGTGTGTCGTTCGTTAAATAATGAAACACAAGCATATTCAATTCGAGTTTTGTCAGCTTCAGCTCAAATTCCGTGTGTGTTCAATCTTCACTCCATTTTCAATCGAGTGAAGCTTGTGGGGCATGTGCCTCGATTTGAGACAACATGCCGGGGGGCATGCCCGTCTTTCTTATTTTCAAGCATAAGCTTGCATATGTGTGTTCATGTGTGTTTAAGCTTGCGTAAAAATGAAATGTGTGATTAGATACATCAGGTGAATACATTTCGCATCGGGTCGTTTGTTATAACCGATACATTAGATTACATCCGTATTAGACATTTGCATGACATATAGAAAACATCATCACATGTAAAGAAAGATCCATCCAAAATAGTCATGCATATATATATATATATGTGTGTCGAAATTTGCACAAAGGTGCATCACAAAACTCAAAAAATATACATAATTGTCTTAATACATCCCGAGACACCGTGTCTCAAAAAATGTGTAGCTAAATCCTAGAGACTAATCCGCATGGTGCTCATGATAGCACGTCACCGCACCCACTAGCCGCCTGTGATTCAAAGGGAGCCTAGCTTGGAACTCCCACCATATGGCGCTGGTACTCCATCGTGTGCCCGACGTTCTGGTGACAGTCCGGGATCCCATGGCAAATCCCCTCGAGGTTCTCGGGACTTCGCGTCTTCCCTCCGTGCCTTCCCCCTGATCTCAGTGGGGCGAGTCGTGTCCTCCGGGGAGATGTGATACATCCCGCTTGGTCTCGGTGTCCTACATTCGCATGCATATATAATTGTGTTAAGACAAGTGTGTATTGAAAAAAACATATAAACATGAAATCAAAAATTTGAGGTCTTACTCCAGCCTCCTCGTCCTGGCCATCCCCTTCGGTAGTGGGAGATCCGTCTCCGTAAAGTTAGTTCCCGAATAGGGCCAATCTTCCACCACCGCCTGGCGCCGTAGCCACCTAAAGAACTCGCTTCTCCGTGACATCCGTTGGCCACCTCTGCATCTGGGCATCAATGCTGCCCATCGCAGCCATTCTCGCCCGTGGCACCGTACTCGCCACATGGGCCTCTGCCCTCGGGAAGGTTGGTATGCGTTCCAGAATGAACGATACCAAGATGGAACCATACCCAACCGCTTCTCTGCCGTTTGCACTTTGTGAGCTGCTCATATTGATGGTCACAACGTTGCCCAATCATACAAGCCCTGGGACCCATGCATCTCTCCCGAGGCGACCAGGAGTTGAGTCTTCGTGGCCTCGTGCGAGTTCGCGACCCAAAGAACCCTCGCGTAATGGTGTGGAGAACTACTCGTTGCTAGATCGGGGTGGATGGTGGAGATGTATACTTTCTTACTTCGATCCTGTTTGTGCCCCTAAGACACCCGCGCCCATTACCTCTTCCATCTTTTCCCCCGATGGTCCGTCTCCCCAAATAAGACAGGATTGACCTCCGTTGACAATCCAAATAATGAAATAAAATGTCGCTGACCTCCAATTCCAAGACTTGGTCTCGTATTCTCGAATACTTGGTCATTTTCATCCTTGTATGTTGATGATATTGAGAGTTCTGCTGAGCTCGTAAGCATGGCGTGAGGAAGAACTTTTTCAATCCGTTAGCCTCTCGCAGCATTCATGCAAGCCTCCGGTTTGCATGGCCTCTTCATCCTCATCTCCGTGTTCTTGTTCCTTCCATTCAATTGCCATTTTGAGTGTTTATCCGCATTCACATGGTCAAAAGCCCTCGATTGCATCTTTGGTGAGCTTCAAATTTCAAGGAATTTGGTGTAAATATCTAATTTAGGCGAGAAATTTTGGGTTCCAGGCTGGCGTCTTTTTGGGTAAAAGAGCTCAAGGCGCGGTCCGTGCCCGATACTCGCGCCACTGGCCCGCCCTAAAATTTTAAAAGTGCCCTTACGTAACCGATTTATGAAGGGAAATCATTAAAAATGTATGGAAATGAAGAGAAAAGGGAGCGCTCTACTCGTGATGACGAGACGCCGAATGGTTGCCTGGATTGGTCGCAATCACCGTCAAGATTCTGCTCCAAATGGACCACCGTTGCTTTCCACAAGGTAAATAGTAAAAGTAATTTCATTTTTACCAATTAGACATATTTATAACTTTTTCTCACATTAAATGAGCTTTAAAGTTATTTTTGTCAAATATTTGCATGTATTATGTCGAAAATGGATTTTACGCTTGCTTCGGTATGCAGCAAGAAGTTTTGCGACTTAAAAGGTGGAGACGAGTTATGTTTTATACTTTTCTACCCCAGAAATACACGAAAAAAGTCACTCCGGGAGTCATCTTTCAGCCTCTTTTCTTCGACTCTCTAAATATGAAAAGATCGCCGAGGCCCTCGTCGTTTCGATCTCGTTAAATGGACACGAATCGACATTCACCTAAATATAAGTTTAACCCCTTTTTCAGCCGGGGATGGATTGATTACGAAAGGAATACCCTAGCCTATCGCGACTAGGAGGTTTTCCCGTATATTGTTTTCTACCTTTTCGTATCCGGGAGAACTATTTACGAAAAGGACCCGTGAGTTTTCTTTTCCGCCGGCTCTTTCAAACTCTCTAAACATGAAAAGACGCCGAGTTCTTCCTTTGTCGACCTGGCAAACCTTGATGACATTGGATTTCGTCGAAATGACGTTCTCCGGAAGCTCCTTCCTAGACTCGTTAAATGCACTAGGATGGATTTCCGCCCGAAGGGCGGACTTATATCACAAGTATACGCTATCCTCAAGCTTGTTATCAAAAATAATTCTGGGGTACTCGCCGAAATGGTGGGGAAAATGGAACCATCGTCGTTGTCGTCGGGGCAGCATGTCAACTCTTGAACATGGCACTTGTCTGCATTCGTGTCGGGTTGGGGACATCTCATCTCGTTGCTTCAATTTTCCTCCGTGGGTTTGGGTAATCTCTTTTGACCTCTCATCTGTTCACTGCCTCGTCGCCATGACCTCTGATCCGTTGATGTCAAATACTGCCAAGTCCATTGTCGTGTCGTTCATGTGTTCAAGAGAAGTTGGCCTCTGCAAATATCAACCTTCCTCTGTTTCTCATACGATCCCGATTCACAACAAAAACATCATGTTCCTCTGTCTCGTGTCGATGATGTGGGAATCATTATGGCCCACCTTCGATCAAGGTCACTTCCTGTCGACATCAACTCATTATCCAGGAAGTTGGTCTAGAGACTTCTGATGGTACCTTGGAGCCTGCATGCCTCAATGGCAGGTTCGTCGCATTCGACGTGAGGTTTACATCATTGACCTCCGATCGAGTGATTCTGCGGGTGTTCGACGTCAACTCATTTATTCGCACGCCGTATATTGTACCTGTAGTACCTTGAGGGCCATTGTCATTATTGGTGGTTCCTCTCGCGTCTGTTAACAGCTTTCATCATTGGCTGGTAATCAGACGATGTTCTTGCATGTTCGACTTCAGCTCACATATTCGCATGCTCGAACTTGTACTTTGTTTGGGTCAAGATGGAGCGCAAGACCCTGGATTGTGTCTGTAGTAATCCAGGCTGCGATTGTGGATTATTATCATTATGTACATGACTCACTGATTGGATGGCTGCGACCATACCTGAGTCTATTTGTTTGATCTTAATTGGATGGCTGCGTCCATGCCCTGGATCCGGATTATAGCATACTCTGTTTCGGATGGCTGTGTCCATACCACATATACATCATGTACTTAAGATATCAGTTGTATCTTTCTGCGCAGGTTTTCCGACGGCGGGCCTTCAGTTGAACATGTTCTCGTAAAGCATTTCACCCCTCTCTCTCTCGGGCCTCATACTTTAGGGGGCATCTGTTACACAGTAATTTGTCACCGTCCCTACCTTTCCCCGTCCCGCACAATGGAGGACCCATTTCGTGACCTGTGAACATTTTCGTGCCTTGTAAACATCATCAATGCATTCCTCTAAGCATGAGTCTCATTTTCCCTTGAGACATCTCCTTGCACAAATCATGAAAAACATCCCTTTTGGCATTGGCGCGGGCAGGCAGTTCAGTACTCGCGCCAATGGGGAAAATCCTGCGAAGAGGTTGCGCCACCTGGCGCTCTGTCATAGAGCAGCAGTCGCGCCACCCATTTTAGGGACTGTTTTTTAAATAAATATGGCGGAAGTTGAGTTCCAACAAACTCAGGAACCATTGCCTATCTTGAGTTGGGAGGTTTGGCTGCGGGAGTTCTATGGAAGGGAAGTGGTTTTGCCACCTCCCATGGAACCTTCCTCATTGATAGGGCCAATCCCATAATAATAGGGATCCCAAATCCCTCCTTCCTCATCTATAAAAGCCTGCTCAATCCCATGGCAAGCTAGTCTGGAAGTGCCTAAGCTTTGTATATCCATATTCCCAAGAGCCTTTGTGCTGTAAAGAATTCTCTCTTTCCCTTAAGGCCGACTCAAGTAAGGAGACCATTGTCGAGAGACTCCGGAGAGTTTTTCCCTTTCCTTGGCGAGCTTTGCGAGACGTGGACGACCGGAGACCCGTCCGAAGGAGACTGCGACGTCAGAACTTGGTTGTAATCTTTCTTCGTTCATTATTTAATAGATGATTATGATTATGGTTCCACTCCGTTTCCCATTATGTTAATGTGAGTAACGTCCTTTCTGACTGATGTTTAGTTACGTATTCTGGTTTCTATGCTTGTATCTGTTCATTTCTTCCATGTGCAGGTGTTCATCCACGGAGATCGTGGAGGGATTATGATCTGCCGGGGCTGAAGAACGAGGACACTTCTTCTTCAGATCATAGCGTTGTAATCCAGGTAGGCTTCTATTCCTAGTCTTTCCATTCGTAACTAGGAGCTTGCGTCGTAACATTGTTTGATTGTTTCTAGACCCCTGCTGGGCTAGTAGGGATCGCCTCTGTCCGCAGAGGGGATTTACCTCCTCAACAATATGTGAGTGGTAGGCTTGCATGTTGCCATAATTTTACATTCAATTTTTCTTTCCAACCTGAATGCCTTCTCCAACGAATCAGGTTCCAAAACACAAACCTCATGTTGGATGTTATTGTTTAAAGTCCCTATGAAGACATGAATCATGTGTTCCTCTTGAATATCAGTTACCCTTATATTGAATTTTTGGAAGTCCTCAATGTGATCCATCACTGAACCCTTTTGTTTGAGATTTATCAATAGGCTAAAAATAGTGTTTCTCTTTGTATCCTCATAATGTGCTATCATTTGCTCCAAAAAAATTGACCAAGTGATAATTTTTTTATGGGAACAAAGCCATCGATACCATACAAATGTATTTTGTTCTAAATATAAAGTTGCAATGTGTACCTTTTGTGTGTTTTCCACATTATTGAGATCAAAATATTTCTCCATCTGTAGTATCCATGCTATGGGATGCATGCCAAAGTCATCAATACCATAAAAATGTATTTTGTTCTAAATATAATGTTGCAATGCCTACCTTTTTGTTGTTTTTCACATTATTGAGATCAAAATATTTCTCTATCTGTGGTATCCATGTTACGGGATGCATGCCATCAAACTTTCTCGTATAGATATTTCAAATATGGTGGGTCTTCCATCCAACATTAGAGTTTATTAAATCATGATTAAAATTTAATTTTTTCTCATCATGAGTTTCCTCGACTATCTCTTCCCCATTAAAATCATTTCTTCTATCAACTTTGTCAAACCTTCCATGTGTGCTTCTAGATCATTCTTCATGTTTTCCATTTTTTCTTCCATGTCATCCATCTTAGCTTCCATGCCAGCTTCCATTCCATCCATGCCATTCTTCAAACCATCCATATTAGTTTCTATGCTTTTCTTGAAAACTTCCATTTCATTTTTTGTTTCTCTTTGCGAGAGAGAAATTTGGTGCACTTTCTCTTGTAATTTTAATATGTCATGTTGCATTTATTCATCTTCATGAGTCATAATAGACCCTTCTCAAGGATTAATGTCTATTGAATTATTTTTACAAAAAATTTTAATACTAATATATATTCTACAATATTCCATTGGAATCAATTCAAATTGATTCTTCAAACAAGACTTATGCAATTCAGAAAAAAAAAAAAAAAAAAAAATTACAGACCTTTTTCTTTCTTTTCAGGAGCTCGATATTGAAACTAAAATTTCACTATGATTTAGGATATTAAATATCTTAAATTCAGTACTATAGTAGCCCTCTGAATCCTTTTTCAAATGCCACCATTCTGACCTGATTTGGATTCTTCAAGGCAAAGTTATTTTGAATCTCTTTCCATAACCTAATTATGGACTGGTTCAGTAGAGTGAACTTGTATGCTGTGCCACGTGTCATTGTTTCCTCCTTAGGCTCTCAAATTAATATTAAGGAAACTACATTCTGTGTACTTGTAGCCAATTTTTATATAATTCTAATACGATTCTCAAAGAGAGATTTATTATGATTTTCCCATGGTCACATCTTTGACATGAAATTCATGAGCGTGAAAAAATCTAACTTCCATAGATCATATCTCTGAAAATGTTACGAAAAAATATTTAAAATTTTTTCATGAAGTTCCTCAGGATCTCTGCTTCGCCCTATAACAATTTTATTTTCTAAACCTTTGTAGAAATTTTTTTTATAGTGAAAATCCCACAATGACCTGTTTAGGTGAAACTCAGAAGCTAGAAAAGAACCCTAACTTACACAGATCATATGTCTGAAAATATTTTGAACCAAGATCTAAAATTTTCAAACGTTGTTCCTTGGGATTTTGGCTTCTCTCTATAAACATTTCAGATTTTGAACCTTCCTATAAAAAAAGTTATAGATAAAATTCCACGATGACCTGTTTGGAGCAGCAAAACCCTAGAATTCAAAGCTCTGATACCAAATGTTATGAAACCACCTCCATAAATAGAAGAAAAGAGAGATCAACGAATTATACATAAGCCACCTCAAGGGGGAAACCTCCTTTACATTGCATAAATGAACCATTCTTGGATGATACAAATGAAAAAACATCCTTCTATATGTAGGAGTCCATGGGGTGACAATATAATGCTAGCCGACCTAACCATAATAATGAAAGGACACAATAATAACAATATTGGGGTTACATGGGTAAAACAATAAAATGAAGGGGGCTACACTAAAAATAATAAGGGACTACACTAGTAATATAGGGACATAACATAGAACCCAATACTGAAATCTATGCTTCAATATGCCCTTGGAATCACTTGAAACTTATTTTTCAAACAATACTTATGCAATTAAAAAAAAAAATACGCACTTTTTTCTTTGTTTTAAGGAGCTCGATATTGAAACTGATGTATCTCTGCAGTTTCATATCCAAATTTATTTATATTTCATGCTTTAGTATCGCTATGAATCTTCTTTCCAATTCCATAGGTCTAATATGATTTGGATTCTTCAAGAAAAAGCTATGCCCAATCTCCCACAACGACCTAATTATGGACTTGTTTGGTAGAGTGAACTTGTACAACATGTCATGTGTCATTGTTTCCTCCTTTGACTCTGAAACCAATACAGGGGAAAATACAGTCTATGTGTTGTCGAACATTTTTTACGCAATTCTAATATGATTATCAGGGAGAGAGTTATTATGGCTTTTGCAAAGATGCCTCTTTGAGATGAAATTCAGGAGCTTTCATAAACCCTAACCGACACAGATCATATCTCGGAAAATATTTCAAACAAAGATATGAAATTTCTCCACGTAGTTCCTCCAGATTTTGGAAAAAATGGGTTTTTTTAGCTTCTGAACCTTCGTAGAAACAAAGTTATGGAAAAAATTACATGATGACCTATTTGAAGTAGTGAAACCCTAGAATCCAAATCTCTCATGCCAAATGTTATGAAACAAGCTCACAAAATAAAAGGAAAGAGATATCAATGACTTACAAATTTTCCGCTTCAAGGGGGAAACATCCTTTATATTACATAAATGAACAATTATTACTTGATACAAATTAAGAAACCTCCTTTCCCTATATAGGATTCCATGGGGTCACAATATAATCCTAGCCGACCTAACAATAATAATTTAAAGGAGAAACAATAACAATAGTGGGCTATTATGGGGCACAATAATAAAAACATGGGGAATACAGGGGTACAACAATAACAATAAGGGGACTACACTAACAACAATAAGGGACTACACTAGTAATATAGGGCCCTAACAAATGAACTTGACACAAGAAAAGTAACATTTCTATGAAAACCTTGTTTCATTATTTAAGGATATTGACACAAGAAAAGGAAATTTTCTCTGAGCTCTTCATTAGGACCTACAAAAGGCCATGGATTCCAAGAGTTTCTTATCATATGGGAGAAAAATTCTCTAGAAGGTATCAAAGGATCTAGTGTAGAGAGAAGACTCTAATGTAGCAATAAATGATTAACCATATCACCTACTATATCTATGTTGAAATAAGTTGAGAAGACAGTGAAAGGATCATCTTCATCAGTAGGTGTGTGAATGGGATGGGTTGCCACGTAATTGATCTATGGAAAGGTAAATAACACTTGAATATAAGGACCATTTAGGGAGGCTAGTTGATTGGGATTCAAATGAGGACCAACGAACAAAATTTTGTCAATGGCATGATTATTCCTTCATGTGGAAGACACATCACACAAATGAGTGAAGAGGTGAGAGTTCTTGTGACATAAAAATATTCATTCCTAAGGAATAAGTTAAATTCCAAAGGGACTTGGACTACCATCACATTGATATAGATATTCTTTCTGCCCAAACCAATAGATAACATAGGAAGGATCCCTAATAGTGAACTGCTTCCTCTATGAAAAGCCAACATATTCTGGGTAACATGCAGAAGTTGCAGAGAACATAAACCTTTCGAATAAGTTGAGGATATAATACTAATTGATGTGCCTTCGACCTTGAATAATCTAGGTAAGGCCATATTATAATCCTATAATATGATCTAAAATGGCATGTAAGGAGGAAGATGGTATCCTTCCAGTCGTCTCCAATCAAAGCAAGTGACCAAAATACTTGGAGGAGGTTTTGTGGGAATGGGAGAGCTACCCTATTGTGCTATGGGAATGGGATAAATTCTCTCCAGTTCTTTAGGAATGAAAATATTCCCCCTTGTGTCGTGGAAATGGGATAAGTATCCCCTAATTCATTGGAACCAGAGGAAATGAGAAGAAATTGAGTTATATGAAGTTCACTCTCTATAGGAAAGGTACGTTGAACTGAAGGTGGAATCGATTCAACCATTTTATCAACCAATGGTTGGTTAGGAATAGACTCATCATATTCATGTTTAGAGATAGTGGTATTTACTAGATATGAATTATAACCAATCACTTCATTAGCTAGTGGAGGATCAAGGGAAATATTTCAATAACGAGCAGGAAGACGAGGCCGAGAAAATATAAAGTTGTCCAAAAATTTTGAGGCTTCATATAGATAGGAAAAAACTCCAATAGGATTATTCCATTCACATAATCTATAGGGAAGCTTAACTTTACCCTTTTCACATGGACCTTCATATCACTAGGAGATGATCTATCACCAACATGATCTCCAGAGCTTGATGACAAAATTTGATGTGATCCCACGGACCATAATTCTAATACTTTGGAGATACTAGAAAAATATCTAAGAAGGTGGTCATGCTTACATAATTTGTAAGGAAATTTAAATTTGCGTGGATGATTGGATGTTTTCTCCATAATAGTTTCATGGGTATAAATGTTTTCTCATTTTCCCCCCTGCTTATCTTGTTGCGCCATGATATTGATTTTATTCTTCTTCTTGTCCACCTTGTTACTAACTTTGAGGCTTTCACTATATTAATATGAAGGAGACCGAAAAGGCGAAGAAGGAAAAGGGTAGAAATTAGGATCAACATATTGAGGTGGAGGACTACTTGGTTGAGGAGCTGTTTGGACATTCATAACCATACAAGTTGAAAATAACAAAACTGGAAAACCAATGGTAAACCTAGGAAGGGACAAGTTTTCCATATAAGGAGCACTAGTATTTCCAAAAGAAGGAAAAGGACCAGGTTTCCCTTCATAGGGGTTTCCTTGATTGGTGTACTCATCAATTGTTGCAATTAATCTTTACCTAAGATCGACAAAGGATTTGTTCCATGGTAAGGATGTTGTTTCATGATCAATTAATTGATTTTAGAAATTAACAACAAAGACAAATAAGAAAGGGGTAACTAGGAAAACGTTTTACCAAGTAACTGTGAATTGCAATTTACAACCTTCGAGAACTAAGGATTTACGTACAAGGAGTCAATCTCCCCAAATTTTTTTTTATGTGTATCAAAGTATATAAGGTAGCCAAATTGTTTAGCTATGGTGAGGATAACAACCTATGGTGGACTTCCAAAATATTCTAGATGATACGTGGAAGTGTAGTCCATAGTAGTGTTGTCTAATACATAATCGTTTGATGAGAGAGTTCCCATATAATTTTCATGCATGGAGCACAATCCAAAATACCCAAAGGTATGCAGACTACAGTCTGATACACTTACGTATGTGGAAAAAGATATCACTCTCAAAATGAAACGTTGGAAAAAACGATAACTCCTACGTTTAAATATCTTGAAACACGTATCTATCCTAGACCTCTATGTGTGTCGTTAACTTTAAAATTATCCTTAGTTTAATTTAGATGAATTTAGAGTTGATTTTGAACTATGTTTCTATTTCAAGGCTAAAAATGCGATGTGACCTGAACACACCTATGATGCAACTAATATTACAAACATAACTCCCTTCATTTCATTTGAACAATGAAGGCCTAACTACGTAGGGGAAGAAGAAATCAATCAACAATGCAAAAAACAAGTGATGCAACAATGGATCTCCCCAAATTCACTATTCCAATCAAAATAAAATCCCGATATGAAATGCATGATTCATAATATTTTTATTTTGCAATGCAGTTAATTTTTATATGAAAACTGAGATATATTTCTTATCATTAATAAAAGAAACTATTCAAAATGATGACTAAAACACCAATTATTTCAATCATTCAATGATCAAACAATTTAGTTTTCTAATGTGGTAATGATGAGAGCAAAGGAAATTATAAAAAAATCCTTATCAAAGGTACTCCAAACCAAAATAAAACAATATGTATGCTTATGAGAGACCAACATACACTCAGTGGCACTAGGGGGACCGACTGGAACAAATTTAATAAAAGAGAAAATAACAAAAGGGAAATTTTTTTCATCAAACATGGATCATAGAAAGTGTTAAAAGGGCTACGATGCACTACAATGTAGGTGCAGATAAGTCTAGGGTGCATTGAAACACACTATCTCTAGACCACATGTTGTGGTGATCAAGGAAAGCCATGTTTTGGCACAAAAAATGAAGGTGAAGCTCAATGAAAGATCTTACTAGTTTTTTTTATTGACTGAGTATGAAAGTGAAGGTATGAAAAAATAGGTAAAATAAGCACTAAGGAAAAATAAACCACCAAGGGCACACATCATTCCATAACGGATTCACCAATTTTTTATACGAAATATATGACTATGAACAAAAGTATCCTCCCTAGACTTGGTCTCCTAGCCTTAAACAATAAAGAGAAAAATAAGTTATTGTTCCCCTTGAAGAAAATACATAATGGGATGAATCCTACCTACAAGCGGTCATATGCTTCCCTCCTTTCTTGGATTGTATGCTCCAATCCTATCTCTGATTACTATAATTTTAACCCGAACAAACAAACAACACAAGCCAATGATCTAAGAGATTTATGTATCATCATCTAATCACTTTATTCAATGGATCAATATGGGATTGAAATACATGAAATCATAACATTGCATATAGGAAAAAAAAAGAAATATTTTCACTAATAGAAATGGAGTGAGCTACAACCAAATATAAGAGTTGATCTTGCAAAATAGCCACTCTAAGTTGACTTGTCCTTATTTGCCACAATTTTTTCCTCTATATCACTGTAATGCATGCAATATTGACTCTTCACAATAGCAGGATGATGGTGGAATCTATCTCCAAAATATAACCGTAGCTTATGGATGGCCGCAAACATATATAAGAGCAAGGTAGGTTGGGTGTTCTTACCCATTTACCAATATAGGTTTGAGATCCACTCTTTATGGGAGGCTGAACCCAAAGGATAAGGGAAGGAAACTCCAAGTTATTATAGGATAAAATTCCATCATTTTATCTCAGGTAAATGTTTGTAACAAATTTTGGAAGCTTCTAGAAGGGGAAGCTTCAAAAATAAGTGGGCTAACCATTTTATGGAATGCCCTGGGTTTCGCGCACCCAGTGACCGACAAATCCATCCAGCGAACGCGGGCCCCACACCCCTCCCCTTCTTTGTCTGTCTCTGTCCCACGACATTACCATTAACATGCCCCTTCAACTATCCTTGTAATAGGCTAACCATCCCCATTTGCGGTACACTCACACGAGCCACCCACATGAGCTCGCGTAGCCGGTTTCAAAGTTGAAGTGATAGAATTTCAAATTTGAACCAAATGATGGGTGTGGGAGTTTTTGAGCCTCAAAATTGTGCTTTCTTTCATCTCATTTTACCTCATTTTCTCTTGTCCATTGCTATCTTAGACCCAATTGATCAATGAATATAGTTCAAATTACTTTTAGAATGATTTACATGACTGACTTGCTAAGTTTTGTGATTTTTTCCATTGTAAAGCATTTTGACTGGAACTAGCTGCAGAATGCAGACATTCCGTAGCTAACCGACGATTATGCAGCTGCCTTCATGTTTGAGTATGTTCCAGGTGGCCTGTCAAGAAAAACCGCATATGGGCATAATCCACGTCATGTCTACATGGTTTGTTGCTCATCATGGAGGAAGAAACGAATTCTAGGTACGGTTTTGGAACGTGGGAACACATTTAGGAAAGCGGACTTCTATTAGGACTGTCTCAGTCCAGATGTCTTTTTCCTCTTCACGTAGCCACTTCAAGAGTCCTAATGTGATTCCGATAAGGAAAGACAGTGTTCCTGAAATTGTTGCAAGTCTTGTTATGTGCATTTGCTATATAAACACTCGGGAAACCGAGAGCTATGTTAGATTTTTATGTTAGATTTGATGCTAGATTTTGCTTAGATTCTGTGCTACATTTCTAAAGATGCAGAGTGCTATGTTCAAGTTATTTCATCTTTAATGAAGCAGACAGTGTTGTTTTGGAAGCGTTGATTTAATTTGGAGTTGAATTCCGTCAGGTGGTAGAGGGCCCCTGCCTCTTGCACGGATTTATTTGCGTAAATTAGATAAGTATTCTAGCTGCCTTTACGTTTTTGAATTTGAATTAGTATTTTTTTTAATTAGCTACTGTAGTTGTACTCATTCTAACTCTTCCACAAGAAGAAGCTCTTCCAAAAGATTATAATGATGAATGGGAAATAGCTATAGTATTGTAGGATTTGAAGTTGAATTCATAGTTGTTTTTAATTAGCTACTGTAGTTATACTCATTCTAACACTTCCACAAGAAGAAGCTCTTCCAAAAGATTATAATGATGAGTGGGAAAAGGCTATAGTATTGTCGGATTTAGTTGTAGTTTTTGTTGTTCACTATCACAATTACACTTGTTCTAATCACTCTTCCACAAGAAGAAACTCTTCCAAGAAACTATTAAGATGTTCAAGACATGACCGTGATAATGAATGATTTAGTTGTGTGTTTGCACTAAGTACCATCTCTGTTCTTGCTCTTAAATGCTTGTCCAAAACATCATAATGACGAGTAGGATATGGATATGATATCTTAGTTTTTCATTTCTTTCAGTCTTTTTGCTTGCATTTGCATTCAATTACACAGTCAGAATTGTTCTAACTCTTCCAAAAGAAGGAACTCTTCGAAAATATCAATAATGATGGAAAAACAGACTGTATAATTTCATAGAATAATGCATGATATAATAGTTAGGATACTCCGAAGTTTAATTGCACTTAACTCATGTTCAGTTACTTTGTTTTGAATTTGATGATGACTTGTAGTTCAGCATTGTTCTAGATTAGTGGCATCTTAAGTTCATTCTTAGATTAACTCATTGCACTTGCACTTCACATTCAGATTGTCATCCACTGCACAATAGATTACTTCAGTTGTTAAGATTAACAAGACAACCTTCATTATTTACAAACATCTTCTTGTTCTAAAATCTACAATTGATCCATAACCATATGAACAGAAGACAAACATCATTTTAAGGCTTGAAGAACATCTGCAATTTCCTTATCATTTCATAAATAGAACCCTCCCTCAAAATACTACTTTGAAAAGAAATCAATAACTCTTGAGTAAGGTCTTGTGACATTCAACTAAATTGCAGAATAGAGAGAGGAACTAGTTCTAGAATAGAATATCTTATGATGATATCAATGTTTTAATCCAAACACACTTCAACAAATCTCTAATCAAGGACAAAATGTTGCATCATTGTAAGTTAGTTGTTTAAATTTTTAGTTAGAGGATTTTCATACTTAGTGATCATTTCTCAAGTTGAATTTATATTTTGAATCATTTCCTTAGAAGTCATTATCAAGCTTTGTTTTTTCTTAATCATAGTTTAGATTTGATTCTTCTTTTAGTATCGCATTTGCATTTACCATTTGACATCAACCAATTAGGCTACACTCTGTTTTTCTCAATCATTAGCTCATTTTCATTAGTTTTCCAGTCATTCTTCTTGTGAACATAAAACCACCAAAAGACCAAAAACATCATAAATCATCACAAAAGACCAAAAACATTACAAAACACTACACACAACGCATTAGGAAATAAGCACCTAGGTACATACAGTACACTTCACTTCAGCAGTTTACCAACCTTGGTTGACAATTAAATGAGCTCAGTTTAAGAGACTAGATTGAGACCAAACATTTTGGCGCCGTTGCCGGGGAAGTGAAAACTAGGTAACCTTTGTTTCTTAGCATCCAAAAACAATTTTATGCGTAGAGAGAGAGATTCAAGGGGAAGATTTATAAGCAGCAGAGGTAGAAGTTTGATTTCTAGAACACCACTTGTTTCATCTAGATCCAGAGCTAGTACACCTTCAACTCAAACCAATCTTCCATCCTCTTCTGATCCTGGACTTCTAGAAGATCTAAGGTCAACTATTCCATTAGAGAAACCTTCCACTTCATCCACTGAACCTACCATAGAAGAAGATCTAAAGACTCCTAGTAGGGATACAAATCTTTCCACTTCCACAGGAGAGTCAACCATGGCAGAAGAAGGAGGAGGAGGAGTTTTTAATGGAGAAAACACACTTTTTGGAGGTACAAGTAGAGGTAGAGGAGAAGGAGGTAGAGGTGCAAATGGAGGAAGAGGTAGAATAGGAAGCTCTTTTGGGTTCCCTATACTTGATGAAGAAACCAATACAACCATGAGAAACATTTCACCCTCTGTCCTTCCAAACTTCTATGGACTTAAAACTGAAGATCTTGAAACTTTCTTATTCAAATTTGAAGTGTTGTATAGGACTTATGACTACTTACCAGATGCTCAAAAACTGAAATTATTTCCTTCAACTTTTAAAGGAGCAGCATTGAAGTGGTTTATGAGTCTAATCAGTAGTTCTATTAGAACATGAGAAGACATGAAACAAGCATTTCTAGAGAGATATTTGGATTATTGTATGCCGGTTAATCATAAGGAAGAAGTGTTCAAGATGTTACAAAAAGGAGATGAAAACTTAGAAGATTTGTTGGAGAGATTTAATTACAACATCAAAAGGGAAAAAATGGAAAATCTAGATCAAGACACCTTAAAAGCTCTTTTGTTGAAAACAATTAGGGATGAATGGTTGGATATTCTTAACATGATGGGAAAAAGGGATATATCACAACTTACATTACCTGAAATATCTGAGTTATGTATCAACCTTTCCAGAGGGAAATCTAAAACTGTCAAAGGTCCAAGAGATCCCGCTCTTGCAAGGGCAAGTAAATCTGCTTCTGGGACAATAAGTAGATCAGAAATAGGACACATGCTTGATGATTTTAAATTTGACATCTTAGGGAGTCTTAGTGAACAAATAGACACCCTTAAGATACAAAACAAGCAAAAGGCTGAATCTGATGCTTTGGCAATCTTTTGTCCCAAATGTAGAAAGAAACATGCCCTAAGAGAGTGTCCTTTGGATGTAAAAGTTATAGAAACCTGTGTCATTTGTTCCGAGAAACATGAGACCAAGAATTGTCCTTCTCTTCCTGGTCTCAAGGCTGTTTTTCAGGAAGAAAATCCTACAGATTCCACAGAGTCTCTTAATTTTTTATCTAGAAGACCTTGGCAGGGACCTCAGACACAAGGATTCCATGATCAAATGTATAATCAACCTCCACCTTGGAATTCTTGGCAGCAACCTTGGCCCCAATTTCAAAATCAATCTCAATCTTGGGCACAAGGATCACAAATTCCCTATGGAAGATACTCTCCATACTATCAATATCCACCATCCTATCCACCATATCCACATTTTTATCCTCAAAATCCTCAACAAAATTTTCCTCAAAATCTTCAACAAAATTTTCAACAAAATCCTCAACAACATCATCAGAACCAACCACATCAAAATCAACCACTTTCATTACCATTCCCTCAAAAATCCAATCAATTTCCAGCTCAACCCATACCAAACCCCAATAATAAAAACCCTCAGAATACATACATGATAGAGGGCCAACAATTTCCAACTTATTTAATGACTCCTCTAGACCTTAGTGATGTTCAACTTAGGTCTGGAAAGATACTTGAAAGGAGGAAACCTTCTGTGATCATACAAGAACAAGATAATTTTGAGGAAGACTCTCTACGGGTGAATAAAATTTTTGAGGAAGACACATTCCTTTCAAGGACCCAAACACCGAAAACCAAAACAAAAGATCCACTAAAATCCAACCCCGTATTAGAGCAACCATCCACATCTACTTCTATACCTCCTTTCCTGGAAGATTACACTGATAGAGGTGTAGAAAAACAAATCATGGTGCCTAATTATGATTTCTTAGATGAATTGAAAAAATGTTGTACTAAAATTCCATTATTGCAAGCCATCAAGGAATCCCATCAGCCAAAACAATAAAGGAGTTGAGTATGAAGACAACAAGAAAAAAGAAGAGAAATCAAGAAATCAATCCATAGACAAATAGTAGACATTATGATGGGCAAGATTGCTATCTCAAAATATCTTTAGACCTAGAAATCCAATTGTCAAAATTCACATCAATGGAATTGAAATTCAAAACACACTCATTGACTTAGGAGCAGCACAACAAATATCATGAGTAGACAAATCACAGACAACCGAAACTTCCTAATATTCTCTTTACACCCACACTATTATAATTAGCAAGATAGACCGCAGACGCACTCGTATGGGGTAATAGAAGACATTCCGTTGTCCCTAGACTCTTTGGGAGTACCTGGATTTCATGATCCTAACTCCTAAGAATAATCTAGGAGGCCATCCCGTTATACTAGGAAGACCTTTGGTTGGCTGCTGTACCGATGCTTTTATTAGTTGTAGGTCCAAAGGATTGTATATTTCCGATGGTAGTTCAACTAAGAGATTCACTTTATATCCTCCAAATTAGGACAATTACACTAGACGACACTCCACGATGGAGACACAGATTTACAACCACTCTTCACCTGCAATTAGTGAAGATAATCAAATTCGAATACTCTGTAAAACTTTGAATTTTCCAAAACACAAACATGAATCATTTCAAGAGGGATCCAATATTTAGGCAGTTAGTCTTCAGTAAATTTCTTCATTCCTATGGACAACTTGCTTCTCCTACAAGTGAAATTATCCAGGCAAAACTTTGAACATAAACAAGAACCTAGAAAAATCTCAACAAGAAGAGTTAATCAAAGTATTACAGAGACTTTCTTCCTCGCATATGCATGTGGGAATACACCGACATGAAAGGGATATGTCCCAAGACTTGTACTCATCACATCTATATAGAGGCAAATTGTAAACCAATCGTACAACCTCAAAGACCATGGAATCCAAATCTTGTGAAATCACAAGGAAATAATCTGCAAAAATTGTTAAATGTTAATTTCATCTATCCTATTTCGTATAGTCATGGGTTTCTCCTTTGGTAATTGTGCCAAAGAAAAATGGAAAATGGAGGGTGTGTGTTGACTACCTAGAACTGAATAAAGCTACTCTAAAGACCATTTTCCTTTACCTTTCATAGATCAAGTATTGCATATTAATAATGGGCAGCAAAGTACCTTTTCATTCCTAGATGGGTTTAGTGGTTACAATCAAATCCAAGTAGCCCTTGAAGACCAAGAAACACATTCACCTGCCCTGGGGTACCTATGCTCTACCGAGTATTGCCATTTGGATTATACAAATGCACTGCAACATTCCAAAGGGCAAGATTAGGAATTTTTTCGATCTAATACATGACCGTGTAGAGGGTACATGGATGATTTCAGCGCTTATGGGGACACATTTGAAGAGTGCTTTAGGAAACTAAGAAAGTCTTAAAAATATGTCAAGAAGCAAACCTTTCACTTATTCATGAAATGTTTTATGATGCCAGACCAAGGTATTGTTTTAGGGCACCACATTTCAGGGGATGGGATTAGGAGTTGTGATGAGGCAAAATTTGATGTCATTTCTAACCTAATCCATCTTCCCTAGCTGTCAAAGAGAGATGTTAGAAGTTTTCTAGGGTTCTACGTGATATTATCGAAGATTTATAGAAAACTTCACTCAACATAGCATCTCCACTCTTCAAATTACTCACCAAAGATTGTGAATTTAAGTGGACTTCCGATCATGTATTAGCTTTTGAAACCCCGAAACCAAAATTTCAAGCACCTATATTAAGGGGACCTAATCGAAGTTACCTTTTCATATCTCGACAGATGTTTCCGATACAAATTAGGAGATGGGACATAAAGATTTGACTTTCATGCCATCTATTATTATACCAAGAAAAATTTGACTTCGCAGTTAAACTATACTCAGAATCGAAAAAAGATTTTTTTAGCCGTTGTTCATGCCATAAACAAATTAGACACTATATAATAAAGCAGAAACTTTTGTTCATACCGATCATTCTTTGGTACCAGATACTTTAATGAACAAATCAATCACTAATGGTAGAGTTATAAGATGGTTATGTTCTTATATGAATTCCAATGATGGTTGACTTTAGTAGGCCTGGAAAACAAAACATAGTGGCCGATTTCCTATCTAGACTCCAAAATATCAAAGACGACACTCGTCGAAGATCAATTTCGATGAATATCTTTTGCAATCTCTACTCAAACTCCATGGTTTTCCGATATTGCTAATTATTTAGTTTGAGAAAATTTCGAATATGAATGCAAGGGATAAAAGAAAAATCATTAATGATAGTGCAAATTATTCATGGGTCGCTAATGAGTTGTACAAGCATGTGCTCCAGATTTGATCATTAGAAGGTGTGTTCGTGAAGATGAGATGCTCGAGATTCTCAAGGCATGTCATGACGAACGCGTACACTTTGCGTATAAGAGGACAAATTATAAGATCCTTAATCTAGGATATTATTGGCCATCCTTGTTTTAAATATGCTAAGCAGGCCGAAAGGTGACAAGCCACAAAGGGTAGGGAAACTCTTCTCTCAGTATGCCATTACAACCTCAAAAAGGACATCGAACCTTTTGAAAAATGGGCTTTGGATTTTGTAGACCTATTATTCCTCCATCAAGACAAAATAAATACATATTAGTTTGCACGATTATGTTACTAAATGGGTAGAAGCTAAACCATTACTTGCTACACGAATCATCCGTAGTTAATTTTCTTTTGAGGATATTTTTACTCATTTCGGTGTCCCAAGGGAAATTTTTACGTATCAAGGAGCTCGAATTTACATCAAGGCTAGTGGAGCAAATAATGAGAGCAAGTACAAGATCAGACATAGAAAATTCACTCCCTATCATCCACAAGCAAATGTTCATGGAATTCCTTACTAATAAGGTCATTGTACAATCCCAATAAAGAATCGTTCATTTACAGAAGAGATCAAGAGATAGGCTTCCCCGAAGCCTTGTGGGCCTATAGAAATCCACATGGAGAAACACAACAGCCAAAAAATTCTTTATGAACTTCTAGCCAAGGAAAGCAAGTTTTAGCCTATAGAGTTCCAAATTAAAACCTTCAAGATGGCAGCTCAGCCTAGGACTTGATTTAACTAGAGGCACAAAAGCATAGACTCGAGAAAATTAATGAATTGGATGAGATCGTACAAGATGTAGTTCATAAAAACAAGTCCTGTCCAACAACAAAGGGCTAGATGGCATGACAAGGTATCACAAGGAGAATAAATTCAAAGAGGGTGACTGGGCTTCGTTTGATTCAAAATTCAAGGATTTTCAAGGGTACTTTACATACATCAATAAATATAAGTAGGAATGTTCAAATTTTTATAATGGCAGAAAAACTTAACTATAGATGAAGAAGAGGTTCTTTGTGAATGTCATAGATTAGCTATATCACAAAACCACCAAGAGAACAATTTGTCAAGAAGTTCCAAGAAAGAATGATATTAAATAAATAACAGTCTCTTTCTACTCAACTTGATTAAATTTTCATACTTTTTTGAAAAAAAATAAAAATAAAAAATAAAAAAATAAAAAAATAAAAAATAAAAATAAAAATAAGTTATAACAATAAAACCAATCATTGATTGGCATGTTTATATGAAAACAGGGTGAAAATCTGTGAGTCTCTCGATACCTAACTTTCCCATTTTGTTTTTTTACAAGCAACCGTTACAAAAATCATAAGTTCGCATCCATAGTGCTTATGATCCATCTCATTTCATTTACCCATTCACTTATCTATCCAGACTCATCTCATCCATCATTCACATTTCACTCCATCCCCACATTTCATTCATCGCATTCCATACTCCATCCATCTCATTTTCATGTCAAAATACAAAATTTGATGTTCTCATGTAAGCAATAAAATTTAGGCTCATGAATTGCACATACTTCTTTATGTTCTTTCACTCCCATTTCATAAACTAATCCATTCCATTTCATCATCCACTTCATAATCCATCATCCATCTTCATTCATACCATATAACATTTCACCCATATTCCAAAAACACTCCATTCCATGATTAAAATGCTCTACAGAACATTCTACAAATTATACATTCTCACACTCGATCAAATTCTTTCTCAAGGAATGGGGACATGTCCTTCCACAAATACAAACCCCCGAAGGCATCAACGCTAGACATTGAATTGTACAAAGTGACCCAAAGGTATCCAAGAATCAAAAGCATCAAAGAAGATAATAATGACTTTCCAAAGGTGAACAAGAAGACAAAGACTACAAAAATCAAATGAAAGGCAACAACAAGTTTAAATTATAATGGAATTTCATAAAAGTTTAGCATAGTTTTAGCTATGGATTTTTCGAAAATGTTGTTTTAATTATTTTTATTGATCAAGACCAATAAACCCTCCACAGACTTTGGATTAAAATCTCCCATTTCCTAAATTTCATGCCCGATATCATTTAAGCGGTTAAAATGGCTTCAAGGTATTTGAATTCTTCACGTCTCTAACTAATCATTCAATGATGATTCTCTTTTCCATTGTGGTAACTTCCGCCGTCTCTTCAATCATTAATTCATTCCTCCACCTCACTCCACTACTTCATTCCGTGACCACTTCATCACTCCATTCTCGTAGCCGCATTTATTCCGTAGAAGAGATACTCGGACGCCATCAGAAGAGCAAAAGGATATCAGTTTGAATATACTATAATTATCATTGTAAATGTAGCGTAGCAAAAGGGTAACGCGAGAGGTATAAACAGTCAGACCAGAAGCCATTTGATTCCGTGCGCTATGTGTTACCATCAGGCGAGATTTCGAGTATTATCACTATAAACACGAAGTATAGCAGAGAAGAATTTGAAGTCATTTGCTCACCCGAGAGCGTATATGTAGGCATCGAAGAATTTGAAGCCATTTATACCAAAAGACAGAGATATAGCAAGAGGGAATTTGAAGCCATTTGAGTCACTGTCAAACAGAGGTACATCAACCAAAACCAATTGTCACAGAGGTATATCATTCCGAAATTTGAAGACATTTGTCATTATCAATCAGAGGTATGGTTTATTCCTAAGTTTGAAGCCATTTTCATTCGGTAACTTGAAGTCATTTCAATTCCTTTATGAGTCATTTTTTTTGTGGGTAGAAGATAGTTAATTTGAACATCGAAGAAGCAATCACGTGCTCTATTGTAAGAACAGTAACCAAGGTTCAAAATACTTAGAAGGCTACCCTCAATGCAAAGAAATGTTACAACAAATAGGATGGCTTCAATTGGAGAAATTTAATGGCTTCCACAAGGAAGTCACTAAAACATTTGCAAGATCATTTCAAGGAACCTGGAGTTGAAGTGGGAGATGTCAAATTTAGAATGTCACCGAAGTTTTCATTGCAAAAGCCACAGGTTTCGTAACTGAGAGATGTTCGTTAGAGAATTCCAGTACAATGAATCCTGGAAGCAAATTTTAAAAATCACCAGGTATGGATGTCACCTAGTTTTAAGAAAGAATTCAGCCTACATTGAAAAACAAATGGAGAAACATACTACTTCTTCGCAAAAATTTATTACATGTGAGGTAGACATGGAACATTTTATGTCTACCACATTAGACCGATAATGCATTTTCCGGGGGAAGACTTAAACCTAATTATATTTCTTGCTTCAAAGTCCTAAGAAAGATAGTTTCATGTGTTCAGCATGTCTAATTTTGTAGAGACAACCCTATATCATGGTTTAATAAAATTTTGATTGAACACCTATCTAGCGAAATGAAGAGTTATATGGACGATTTCTATAAGAAATCATTTTGAAGAGCTAAAGAACTTCTCACCAATCCACACCATATGAGAAGTAGGAAAACGAGGCCTCAAAAGTTGAAACGACAAAACAAATTAAGAGCAAAGAGGTAAAATCATTTCGAGAGTGCTATTCCAACCAAGAGACAAAATTTTTTATGAAGAAAAGGTAATCGTGAAATCTGCCATGGAGAAAGGAGAGGGATCTTCTCTAAAATTGGCAGTTTGCATGACAGTGTGAAACTACAAAGAAAACACTTAATCAAACAAACAGGTAATCAAGATAGAGAAGACGGAAGAAACATCCATTGAAGAAGAGCTGAGGAAGATTTTAATGAAGGAACCCTGAAATTGACCCCCGCCGGGCAGGCACCTATGACTATGGGAACTTTGGAGAAAGGAGAGCTCGTAAAAGAAGAGAGAGAACCCCACTCCTCCACCGTCCGAAATAGATATATTAAGAAGTGAGAAATGAGTTGGAATTACTGAATAGACACATCAAAAATGAGAAATTGTAATTTCACATTCAAGTCAAGCCTAAAATCCTTCATATGAACTCAACCTTATCTCACATAGAAAAGTGAGAGAAGACCAATGAAAAGGTTGCAGAAAAGGGAACAAGGAAGCTAATCAGTGGTACTCACTCAATCCATGTTCAAACTCCCATATCGAAACCCAATATCTTTAGCTTCCAGACAGCGAGGAAGGAGAGGATTAGATGTTCTGCGTGTTTCCGAGTGTCTGAGTAGATAATTCTGCACAGACATGCAAGAGTCAAATAGTGGGGGCATGTTGACTTCAAAATTGTGCTTTCTTTCATCTCATTTAATTATCACTTTGTCAATTTCATATTAGACCCAACTGATCAATGAATATAGTTAAAATTACTTTTAGAATGATTACATAATCGATTTCGTTGTTTTGTGATTTTTTTCCACTGCAAAGCATTTTGACCTAATTTAGCTACAAAGACGTACACTTCGTAGCTAACGGTGACGGTATACCGCCATACGTTTGAGTATGTCTGTGGCCTCATGAAAACGACATGCGGGGTACATCCACGTCATGTTCACATGAATGTTATTTTATCAGGAGGAAGAAACGCACCTGGTGCTGCCTTTAACTGGGAACACATTGTAAAGAAGACTTCTATTAGGACCTTCCTACCCCATGTCTTTCCTCTTCACGCAACCAATTTCCAAGAGTCCTAATGTACTCCGATAAGGAAAGACAGTGTTCTAAATTGCTGCAAGTCTTGTTATGCATTTGCTATATAAACACTTAAACGAGAGCTTTTATGTTGGATTTCTTTATGTTAGATTTGATGCTAGATTTGCTTGGATTCTAGGTTACATTTCCAAGACGCAGTGCTATGTTCTAGACCATTTCAGGATTCTTAATCAGTTTACGTGTTGTTTTAAAGTGTTGATTAAATTTGGAGTTGAATTCCGTTTTAAAAGGTGAGGGCCCCCGCCTTGCACGGATTTATTTTGGTGTAAATCAGATAAGTATTCAGTTGCCTTTACGTTTTTAACTCCTTCGAATTAGTGTTGTTTTAATTATTATCGTAGTTTGGATTATCTTAACTCTTCCACGCAGTTGTGCTCAAAAGATTATAATGATGAAATGGGAAATATTATAAGTATTGTAGATTTGAAGCCAATTCATAGTTGTTTAACAAGGTATCGTAGTTTATATCTATCTTTAACTCATTAAGTAATAGCTCTTTCCAAAAGATTGTATTATTTAGCTGTAAAAAGGCTTATAGTATTGTATGATTTAGTTGTGGCTTAATAACGACTACCAAGCACTTGTTCTAATCACTCTTCCACAAGAACAAACTCTTCCAAGCTAAATGATGATAAGAGACACTAAGACATGACCGTGATAATAAATTGATTTATTGTGTAGCCACTACACCATCTATGTTCTTCTCTTAAACACTTGTCCAAAACACCATAAATGGATTGTAGGGATATGGATATGATATCCTTAGTTTTTCTATTGTTTTCAGATTTTTATTATACCATTCAATTACATAAATGTAATTATTCTAACTCTTCCAGCAAGAAACTCTTCCAAAATATCAACAATGATGGACAAACAGACTTATAATTTCATGTAGAATAATGTACTTTGATAATAAGTTAGGATGCTCCAGCTTTCTGACTCACTTAACTCATGTTCAAGCATTGTTTTGAGTTTGATGATGACTCGTAGTTCGAATTTTTCTCAGATTAGCAGGATCTTAAGTTCATTCTCTAGATTAACTGTATTGTGACTGCACTTCAATATCTTGATTGTCATCCATCAAGACAATAGATTACTTCAAAGGTTACATTAACAAGACAACCTTCATTATTTAAAACATCTTCTTTGTTCTTAAAATCTACAATTGATCCATAACCATATGAACATAAGACACAAACATCATTTTAAGGCTTTCTTCCTCATGAACATGATTCCGCAATTTCTATTTCTATTTCATGAAATGTAACTCTCCTCAAAAGACTACTTTGGAAAAGAAAACGACAAGAACTTTGATAAGGTCTGGGTATTTATCCAACCAAATCAGAATAGAGATAGGAACTAGTTCTAGAATAGAAGATCTTATGATGATACCACGAAATGAATCCAAACACACTTCATCAGTCTCTAATCAAGGACAAAATGCGTAATCATCAGAAGGTTGTTTAACCGTTTAGTTAGAGGATTGCATACTATGACTGGCTTTGTTGAATTTATATTTTGAATCATTTCCTTAGACCACATTTCAAGTTTTTGTTTTGGTTAATCTATGTTTAGACTGATTCCCTTTTAGTATTGCATCCGCATTTACTCATTTGACATCAACCAATTAGGCTACACTGTTTTTCTTAATCATTAGTTTCATTTTCATTATTTTCTCATCATTCTTCTTGTCAACAGTAAAACCACCAAAAGACCAAAAGATCATAAATCATCACAAAAGACCAAAAACATTACAAAACACTACACACAACGCATTAGGAACAAGCATCTTCAGTAGACACATACTCACTTCAGCCTCTTACCAACCCCGGTTGACAATTAAATGAGCTCGCCTTAGAGACTAGATTGACCAAAAAAGTAGTAATGGATACCTATCAGACCTCAGAGTTTCACTCAAATGCCATTTCCAATTTTTCACCTTCTTAGTCATTCCTATCGACCCATTTGATCCTCATTATTCGTCGAGTCATTATGCTCTAAGAGCATCTCTCGCATTCCATTATGTGTTCGTCTCGCTTTCAGTTTTCAAGACTCAATGTACCGTAGGACTCGTAAAATCCCCTTTCCAAGTCCCGCCGTGGAGGACCAAAGTAGGTTCGAGAGCTAAGAAATTGAGTAGTAGAGACCCTTCAAGACTCATAGTAAGGACCAAGAGAGTTCGTGAGCCGAGAAATTGTGTAGCAGAGTTGTAGAAAATGGTTTAACTTACATTATTTTAGCAAACAGTGTCAATAGAAATTACATTATTTCCGTAGCGTATAGTGAATAGCAGAGCAATAGGTTGTTTGGAAAATTCCTATATTTGTTCTAAAACTAATATTGATGGAGTACTTGTTTTTTTTTTAATTCTACTCTATTTTTTATTGTATTTTTAATGAGCTCCCTTGCTTGTTTATGCTCCCACCTCTACTACCACCCAATTTTAGGAGTAAGTCAACTATTCGTGTAGGTATATAAATAGCAGTAGAAATATTTCAAAAGGCAATTTCGTTTATTGTGTTTTTCCTCCTTATATAATGCAATCATTTTTTGTTGTACACAAGAATCCTTTTGCCTACAAATTTGAATTTATAGCAAAGTAATTATGTTGCCTACAAATTTATTCTTACAAAGGGCGACAACTCGTTGTTGTAGTAGCGTAATAGCGTGTTGCCACCACTCTAACAATTATTACCGCAATGCTATAAATTAATTTTTTATTTATATGAATGAAAATTTAAAAACTTCATTTTTGTTTATTTGTAGAGAGAGCTAACTCTATTAAAATAGTGGTAACATCAACTGTCAGGACCTGGAAATTTTAATTTTGAGCAAGTGTTAACTGATTACTATAAAGAGGGTACCATGATTTGCCGCCACCATAATGAAGCAGCTCGTTGCAACTACACTAATTAAATTTTATTTATATAAAACTTACAAACGTCATTTTTTATTTATTTTAGAGAGAGAGGGAAACCTCTATCACAATAGTGATAATATGGAGTTTCCGCTACCGCTAGAGAGTTGTCGTTATCGCTATAGAGTTGTCACCATCGTAACAAAAACATAACAACATTTAATTAAATTATTTGTTGTTTGCGGGATGGTTTCAAAAATGGTCCTGTCATCCACATATGGTGCCACCAAAACTCAGTATATACCTAATGTTTGTGCTTCATAATGAATCCCTAGGCTAGGTTTACTAGAATAATAGAGAATTACCTCGGGCTAACAACCAACAACAAAGCATACTATTATTCTTTGATCTATACTAGAACCGCATGGAGCAGGTTCAAGTGACATTGTCACTTACACACAACCCAAACTAGTCACTACCGATGAATGGTTTCTACCAAGTCGAAGACCTAACTTGAGGCTCTAAATGGCAGTGGAAAATCCATTGTCGCACAAAGCCTCCAAATTTTTGAAATGAGTATACAAATATGATGTCCAAAGAGTGTTTTGATTCGATACCACCTGCAAGCAGCATCCAATGGTCGGTGTGGCATATTTTTGGAGCTAGCATGTGCTCCACCAATTATTATTGATGTGCATTGATATAGATGGCATATTGCACGAGAATGGAATGTTGTTTTGATTGGGATTGGGTTACTATGGGGGGAGCCATTATTATGTTCATATTTTTTGAGATAGATTGGAGCAACCTGATCTCCATCATTTTTGTGTTAGAGCTATTTTTATAGATGTCCTCACTCTATTTTTTGGTGTTATATCTCGAACATATGTATGTATAAAATGTATTTTCTCGTAAATAATTAATAATGGAATTACATTTTTATTATAGTCTAGTTATGTCATTATATTATGTGATGGATGATTTTATTATGCCTTTTATTTTGGAAGTCAGATTCCAATCTCATTCAATTTTGTTGGCACATGTACAAAAACCTCGCTCTATTTTTTATTGTATTCAATATTGCGGGTGTAGAAATGGCTTTTCAAGAATAGTATTAATGGAATTACATTTTTATTTATAATCTAGTTATGTCATTAGATTATGATGGACTTTTATTATGCCTTTTATTCGGAATTCATATTCCAATCTCTATTCAATTACGTCAGCAAGTATGTACAAAAGTTGCCATGTATTTAATGTTTTATTATGTCATAGAGATTTTATAATATGCTACAAAATGAAAATATTTATTCATTATAATGCCTTCAATACACCTTCATTAAATTCACTTCATCAACATTCATCTATCATAACAAATGAGCATCACATGCTCCCATAATTTATACAAGCCTCTTAATTTGACTTATAAATGACTTCTAATTCTTGGTGGCCTATTCATTAACAAATTATGTGGCATAGGGCCCCTCTGGTTACAAGACAAACTAAGATAGTTAGAGATTTAATCATTATTTGTCCTTATACATATGATGATTAATGAAAAAATGCAATGTGACATCTTGCACTTTTTGCAATCCATAGATCCCACCCTACTAAGGGGCCGAAATGTATATAAATATCCAAAAAAAAATCCAATTGTTGTGAATTTATCTATCACTTCAACATCTGAACCACAAATCTAGTTGTTTGAATTCCATAATGTTTATTATGATTCATTGAGTTAAACAACAATGAGTCTATAAAACAGGGAAATAATATGAAGAACTTGAAAATCAATGAAGTTATCTTGACAACCCAACTCTTTAACATGTTTATGTACCGAGAATAACAGAACCCACATGCTTACCAATGCAAGTGAATAATGCCGGTGGGATATGCTTTTGAAAACCATTAAAGTATATATGATTTTATGATTTCAATGAATTGAAAGTTAGTCAAGACAAGTTGTGTATGTAACATTCATCCCATCATAATATGTTTATATAGAAATCTAGAAATATAGAGACTATTGATCTCAATATTCAAGTTTTGTTTTGTGTCTTAATCCGATATGAACTTTTCCTAAAGTTTTCATAAAAAGGAAATTTTGATTATGAAAAAATGCACATGTGGTGTTGTATATGCTAAATAATTTCCATAATGGAATGCATTGTTGTAGCATGGGATGATTTCTGTCACATCTTTTACCAGGCATATTGATACAGAAGTTATATATTTTGATTTCTAAATTTCAAAATGTTAACTTCAATCTCCTATTTATAGAAGATATTTTTTCAAGACATGTTTTTAAAAGCTTGAATAACTTCAAACATTAATACGTGTGATTGTGAGGACCCGAAAAGGAAACAAAGCATGAAAATAAATCTTTAAATTAATTTTTAAGCACAGCCTATATGGCTTTTTGAATGTACTACTTTTCTTTTTAACTTAAATCTGTAAAACAAAACTATATCACATAGAAAAAGTTGCGATGTGCGATTTGGGCACATCGTATTTCACAATATTTAAGAGTAAACATTACAAGTGGAAAATTATATATACGACACATAATTCACGAGCATTCATTTCGAGCATGTGAGGCTTTTAGGTTGATTGATATTGCGTTTATTTTGGGGAAGTTTTGGTGAGATCCGGTTTTGAAATTCACAGCATGTTTGATATAAACAAATACCTGGATTTCTCCTACTTTTAATGCTCTCCCCATTTAATTCAAACTAATAAAACCATTTAATGAAGGAATCAAGGGATATTGAAATGAGCAAGAAGGGCAAGATATTTGTCACACTTCCTATTAATACCGTCAAGATGTCTCCCTTATTCTTAAATACTACCATAATAAGGAATGCGGTAGTTCATCAAGAGAAACAATGTATAAACCGTTTGAAGATGAAAAACCAAGAGTAATAACCAAAATCTCTACAACAGAAAGACATCTACTGCATCACCGAATTTGATAAGTTGCATGTCCATTCATCCAACAAGGTAGTAGCAATACCGAAATTCTCCTCACATACATGGTTATGGTACTCTGACCACTTAAACACAGCGCACAGGAAATTCAAAGACTCAAAGTAAAGAATACTAAGGTATTTTAGGGAAGAAGACTTAAAATAAAATGCATTTCCATTCAGCCTCCTCGTAGCATAAGTGATAATGCTTTTTGCAAAGCTTTGGCACAGAGCATGCATCTCATGAAAGTCATAAAAGAATGGAGAAGAAGGTTGGGGAAAGTTGGAAGCAAGATGTCCTGCAGTATGTACCCAATTGCCCAATTTTCTTCATTTTATGCTACCTGTATGTTATGTAGATTTGTTTGGTGGACTTGATACTACTAGGTTTTCAATAGAATGGTTTCATCGTGTTGACGTAACCTCAATTGATATATTCTTAATTAAAAAAGATCCCATTCTAATGATTTATCCAAACATATTACCGAATATAGTAATAAGAGGAGTTTCATCTAGAGAGACACCTCCTTTATATGTCCTCTATGTCATGGATGCCCCAGGTTTCAATTCTGGCTTCTCCTACCATGAGATGAAAACACCACTAAGATGCTACCCCAATCCACATCACTTACCATGTTAACTTTAGATTTAGATTTACACTTGAATTTTTAAAGTAAAAAAATTATGAGCCTAAGTATTGCCTATGCACCAAATGATATTCACTGAAATGTTTATTAGGAATTCTAAGAGGCCAAATAGAGATATTCTTCTCCGTGGCTAGTGGTTTGTAGAGGATAGACCACATAGTTCGAGTATTCGTGAGTTGTGTTTCTCCCCACGTCTCTTATCTTATTCTATTCTTGATAAGTTTCTTGCACGAGAGATAGCTTACTGTGGCCTTTGTTACTGGTATCACTAAACAAATTTTTAGTAATGTTAAGAAGGAAATTTAGCCTAATTTCCCCAGACAGTGTGTACCTCTTTTTCACCGTATGATATTGGCCATGCGTATAAGGAGGTCATCAAGAGCTATCTATTGAAATTGGCAGAAATTCTGAAAGAGATTACAGATCCAATGATAATTAAAATTTACACTAAGGTAGCTCAAAATGAAGGATTTCTTGTAATGGAAACATGGATTTGATGATCTATTTCAAGGTGGTTGAAATTTCTTATAGCTATAACCTAAGTTTCAGGTCCATTCAACTGAGTCAAGATTATTTGGAAGCTTTCAAGAATATAGAAATAAGATATTGTAGATCATTCTCTCTAATTTGTTAACTATTATTTATATCTAATGACTCCACTCCAAGTATTAGCTTTGGCAATGGTACAAAGACATGCCCGAGGATGAATCCAGCTCAACGACAAAGACGACAATAGCAATAATCCAAATCATTCAAATGAATCCAAATCTAGAAAGGATATCCCTAGAAAAGATAATTGATCAAAGTAATCCAAGAGATAGAGATGAAGTGAGGGAAACAAAGTAATGGAATAGAGTCAACATCTCAAGAAGTTCAACACAAAATGCTATACCAATACCAGATCACCAAAAAACACAAACGAAGAATTTTAGTAGTGAATGGGAGGAGTTTTCTTCGAAGCAATAAAGACTCCTAAGGAAAAATTTTGTTGGGAAAAATACCAGAGGGGGGGGGGGGTGGAATCGCATTTAGATCTGACTGAAATTTTTTTTTAGCTTTTTCTTTTCTTTCAAAATCCATACACTACTTTACCGAAGCCAACTCGCATATACACGCATATCCTTAATAAAACTTTGTGTATTACCGCAGATCTCATTATGCGTATAATTCTTTACTTAGATCATTGCATCATTCATTCATTAGATGTTTTAATAAGCAAAAGAACAGTGCAGAAGAACATAATAAATCATCACATAAGCAACACACAAGAACACCACGCATTTAAGGAAAACTGTTCTGAGAAAAATACCGTTGTCGTCGTATCTATTCCTCAACATTTATTGAAAGAAAACTTCTTACAAACTATCTACCGGTGCGTACTCATTCTAGCACGCGTATTCCACCTTGTGAAGGCCACAACCTCTCTCATTTACTAGCCTCTCCGAAGGGAGCTCCAACCCCATGATCTCGTTTACCAACCTCTACAGAAGGGAGCACACCATGTTCTTGTTACTTAGTCCACCACCGGAAGGAGCTACAACCCCCTCACCGAAGGTTTCGACCTCGCACCACCGCGGACCACGTTTCATCACTTTTCTGCCATCTGATCCCTCGCCTACACAACATACCTTGTAGGCCAATTTTCATCGCATTTTTCAGACTCGGACCCACTCTACTACATTTAAGCTCAATCATTGATCAAACTCGAAACTTATAACCCCATCAATTCATTCATTGAATCATCAACCAATCAACCAAAAACTTGATCTTTAATCAACATAATCAAGAAGATAATCAACATTCAGAAAACCCAAATCCGTATGAATACATCAATACGTATACAGCGTAAAAAGTAGAATGTAGACGTACATCTATTCCACACTTCAACAAAACCCTAGATTTCATACCCACCGAACCCTATATATACGTGCTTTCACAGAGACAAAATTGCGTATACTTTATTATCGTAACTAACCCCACATTCCACACGAAGCCTTCGAAGCCAACCCGGTAGTGCAGACGCTTCTCCACACGATCCCGTGTATAGATCTTCAAAATTTGTGGTGGGCTATGCAACTCGGTACGTATAAATAGCTCAGATCTTACCCTTCACTTCAAAAATATTCGCCTCATCTCGATCTAAACATACCATAAAATGATCTAGAAAATACATAGTCATTTCGTATCGAGATAGCCCTCTTCATCATTTTATTCATCCATCATTGTATTCATAGGCATTATTTTTTTCGCATCTAATAATGAACTATAACCTGAACACGCATATACTCTTGAGGAAGTATCTTACTAACAGACACACTTGCACATTCACCCCTTGCACTATGATCTTATTCTCCTTAAATAGATTTAGCCTTTAGATTACCATGAGACAAAACCATTCAACTGTTGAGGTGAGCCCGTACGGAATCAACAACAATCCGAAGGCTCAAGCATTATGGCCAATACCATGCAAATGTCCCCCTATTTTATAAATTTACAGCGTGCAAATAGGCATATGCTCTTTGGTACGTATTTTTCTGCGTACACTACTTTTCCCTACAAACCTACGATTTCGTACATACAATTTTTATCATTATTCCGGAACTTACTAGAATTTCTTTCTCTCGTTACTTTCATAGCCGTTCTTTAGATGACACTGTATTTACACTATTGTCAAAACCCATCAAGTCGCTTCATCAAGGACAACTTTATCAAGAAGGTTGCCATCATCCTTCATCAAGTAGGTTTCCATCAAGGACAACATTCTATACTCATATTTCCAACAATCTCCCCCTTTTGGACTTGATGGCAACCATGATGGTGTTTGATCACCACAACAAATAGATACACCATGATCACTCTCCCCCTTTGACATCAAGGGCAAAAGGGCTAGATCAAAAACCAACACACGTCCTTTCTCCTCATTGTGCAAAGAAAGCGTCTCGTATATGATCTGATACGAAGTGACGATGCTCGACTTCATGCTCGAATCTTCAAACATATTTTTTCAATGAAGTACATGACTCTATGAAATACCTATCACTAATGACTCATACTTACATCAACGATCCATCCAAGTGGATTTACATAAGAGACTCAACTACCCAACCAAGTGGGTTTACACATTTGACTCGACTACCCAACCAAGTGGGTTTACAAAATTTGACTCAACTACCCAACTAAGTAAAAATTACATGGTCGAAAATTACAAATTTACATCATGGGTCTCATCATGACCTTTTCATCAAACTACAAAAATGACCATTTATGACCAACCATAGAAAGTCCTCAAGAAAGAGAACATATTTTAGAACCATCATAATGCCAACAATGCATTATACTCGGAAAGCAACGCTAATGCTCCCCTTAGTTTGCTGCATCCCGAACATCACTAGCAAATCATCAAGGCATCTTCTTTAGTCAGAAACATTTGAAATGAAACATCATGAGACCTTTAGAAACATCCACAGCAGATATGGCTAACAAAGAGAGTACGAAACTATGCCAAGAACGTTGATCATAAACAAAAAATTGCACGGTAACAAACCATACGCGTCTTTATGTGTTTCAACCCGCGTATATACGCGACCGTCATTTCAAGAAACCCGCGTATCCAATTCAATCTTCTCGCATTTAAGTAGATTTTCTCTTACATGGCGAGCCAGACAACTCCCGGCTTCGACTTGAGAAATTCAAATGCTTTCCGGAACATGTGAGAGCGGATGAGATAGGAAAAATGTAGTTGTGTCTTCAAGCGTCATCCAATGGTTGTAGCATAAGCACATTAGCAACCAAGCCTTCAGATTCTTTTGCAACATCGATACAATCTTTCCAAGAGAGATTATCATACCGTAACAACATCTTCATGCATAAGTGTCAAGCAATCATCCATGTGGTCCAACATTACCATGATCTTTAAGATTTAACATGAAGTAACATATGTAGGGAAAAGATCTCAACCATAGTAACAAACTCTGCATGATCTATTCTTGTTTCGAATCAAACGATTTCTAATTCATCCATGTGTGAAAGCACACAAGATACTTTTCGAGATCTCACAAATCTCATCATAATAAACCATGTATCAAGCCATCATCATGAAAATAAGCAAGCACAACATAGTGTCAACAATGCAATCATTAGTAGTTAGAATGATGCTCCCCTAAACCGTGCTCCTCGTTCTTTAGTTGTATTACCGTTTTTCTTATCGAAACACATACACTTCGTCTCCATTGGAACCCGCATGTATACGCGCTTAGTTCATGAAACCCGCGTATAGTGAAGTACATAAAAAATTCACTCTTCTTCTTCCCCCCGACCGAAAGCGTCCCGACTCTGCCTTATTCAGCACGTATGCACTGCCGGGGAATAAGCACAAACTTAATTACCAAACCAACCATGAGAATCAGTACTATATATTTCTCCTCTTGTGATGATACATTACCGATTCCTATAATGTATCTCACTTCACTCTTGCGCTCATTATGAGACGTAAGCTTTAGAAGCGATGACCCTGTAGAGTGTCAATATTCCCTACGTTGACCACCCTCCTTCTTTTCTAGATTTTCTTGAAATTTCTTATTCTATTGGAAATTATCCAATTTCTTAGATCTATTCATCCCGTATTTATTTTTCTACATGTCCATACTTGTTACAAGCATAACATATTGTGTGACCGGGTAAAAGTAAGCACATCGATCATAATGTGTTTTTCTATTCTTTCTTCTATTGCAATCAAAGTACTTTATATCATACTTGTTGTATGAAAACAATATCCCTTAAAGTGAAACTTCCAGTACCTTCGTGTAATATGTTTGTTTGTGACCGAAACACCCTTCAATTGGTCAAAATATGCCCATAGTTATGACATTTAAAGCATTGACATTATTGATCAAAGGAGGGAATGATTTCTTTTGAGAGCTCATGATTGTCCGTTGACCTTCTCGTTTCTTTCAACACTTCATATTTTACATTGATATCCTTTAAATCTTTAGCACTTCCTCGTCAACTAGTTTCTCCTTTAATAGTTTCATTAGAAACCAAGACCACCTAATGAGACCTTTGACTACTAAGAATATTGTCCAAAATCTTAGTACTATCTTGAAACCTCAAGAGTTTATCTTTTTCTTCACCTATCTTTTAGAATGTCATCTAACCTCCAATCTTTGGCATTGCTTCTTCATACTTTCTTCGACCCTTCTTCCTTCTTCTACTTGATCATTAAATTTTAAAATCTCTTCTTTCCACCCATTTTTTGTTCTTCAAAAAGTTTGTAAAGTTCTTCATTCTTCTTATTTAATGATTTGTTTTGAGAAAGATGATTTCTTCAAGTCTTTTACTTGGATAGGTTGCTTTATCCCGCAAGCCTTTTGGATACATTTCTATCTTGCCCATTCATTATAGAGATCATCTCTTTGTAGATAGATTCTTTCTTATTAGATAATATTTGTTGATTTTCAACTAATCTTGAGAACTTTTCCAGATTCAGAATATTTAATTTCACTATTTTCACCATTGTATCCAAAAGAAAGATTCACACGAACAACAATCAATACATGTTTCACCCTTCATTTTCTTCGCCGCACATGTTTTCTAAGATATCTCCTTTCTTTCATTGAGTAGCTCTTTTCTTCTCGCTTCCTTTCCATTGTGACGGATCTCCTTCAAGTGATCAAGCTCCTACAGAGGACCTCCCGTGATACCAATTGTTGGGAAAAAAAATACCTAGAGGGGGAAGAATTAAGATTAGTTCCGACTAAAAAAATTTTACGTTCTTTTTTCTAAAAACCTGCTACGCTACTTTACTAAAGTGTCTCAGGTACACGCTTTACATCCTTTAATAAAATTTGGGGAGTTACCGTATATCTCATTATGATAATTATTTACTTAGATCATTGCATCATTCATTCATTATATGTTTAATAAGTAGTAAAAATGTGTAGTAAGAATAGAATAAATCATCACACATACAAATACACATGAACACCAACATTTAGTAAACCCAATTTGGGAGAAACTAATTTCCGTCATTACATCTATATTCTTCATATTTATTATAAAGAAAACTTCTTTACAACCATGTACTACAGAACATACCAAAGACAGTGTGCACCCACCTCGCAAAGGCTACAACCTTCTCTGTTTAATAGCCTCTCCCGGAAGGAGCCCAAACCCCCGATCTCATTTACTACCACCGGGAAGGAGCCACTACCCCCTGCTTCTCGTTACTGGGGCCTACCACCGGAAGGGAGCTACAACCCCCGTTGAAGGCTTCGACCTTCGCACCAATTTGGACCACGTTTCATCACCATAGTATCCATCACCTTCCACAATAAAATACATTCAGCTACTTTTCATCATATTTTAAGATCTGGACCCACTCCACACATTTAAGCTCAATCATTCATCAAATGAAATCTCATAATCCCATCAATTCATTCATTGAATCATCAACCAATCAACCAACAACTTGATCTTTAATCAACATAATCGCAGCATAATCAACATGCAAATCTATACCTATATGAATACATCATTGACGTATAGCAGAAATGAAAGAGAACAAAAAATGTAGTTCTCATTCCACACACTTCAAGAAAACTCCTAGATTTCATACACGTTTTTACTTCACCGAACCTACATATATATACGTGCTTTCATAGAGACAAACCGTTATGTTTCATCTATTTCTAATCAACCTCATATTCCATCCGCGCTTTCGTCGAAGCCAACCCGTACGTATATACGCACTTTCTCCCTCGCCACGATCTTGCGTATAGATCTTCAAACTTTGTAGGGTTTCACAACTCTTCGTAACGTATAAATAGCTCGCATCTTACCCTTCACTTCCTTTAAAATATTTGCCTCATCTTAGATCTAAACATACCATAAATAGATATAGAAAATACATAGTCATTTCATATCTAGAGATCCCTCTTCATCATTTTCTTCATCCATCATTGTATTCATAGGTGCATTGTTTGTTTAGATCTATTAATGAATTGTAACCCATTCCATGCAGATATTCTTCAAAGTGAAGTATTCATTCAATACCGTACACTTCCACATTCACCCCTTGCACTATGATCTTCTTCTCCCCAAATAGTTTTGTAGCCTTTATCACTACCATGAGTCAAAACCATTCAACCTACGATGGTATTCCTAGATGGAACTCTCAAATAGACAATCCAAAGGTCACTGACAGCCAATACCATGGTAATTTCCCCCGGTTTTGGTAAATTTAGAGCGCAAATAGGCATACGCTACTTGGTACGTACTTTTCCACGTACATACGCTACTTTTCCTTACAAACCCACGTATGCTTACATATACCATTTTTGTCATTGTTCGGCACTTACTAGAATTGATTTCTCTCGTTACTTCGAGCCGCTTCTCTTAGATACATCGCATTTACATCATTAATAAAACTCATCAAGTCGCTTCATCAAGGACAACTTTATCAAGCAGTTGCCAAGGAACTTCTTATCAAGTAGGTTGCCATTAAGGACAAAAATTTCGCATCATATTGCCAACAATCTCCTCGATTCGATAACCATGATGGTGTTTGATCACCACAACAAATAGATACCCCCATGATACTTCCCCTATTCAAACACCATGATACTCTCCCCCTTGGACATCAAGGGCAAAAGTGCGCATCGAAATCCAACACAAGGTTTTTTCTTCTCTTTGTAGAAAGAAGAGCTCAGAGATCCGATGCGCACCGAAGTTACCATGCTCCCCCCCGAGTTCATGCTAAATATTCAACCATATTTTTCAATGTGTAGTACATGACTCTATAACCTTCCTATCACCACAAGGACTCATACTTACATCAAAGATCCAACCAAGGATTTACAGAGGTATTCTGCTACCCAACCAAGTGGGTTTACACATTTGAAGAAGCTCATATTGACCGAATATTACAATTTACATCATAGGTCTCAATACAATCTCATCAAAATTAAAAATATGACCTTTAATACCAAAAATACCTCAAGAGAGAGATCATATTTGCAACCATCATATTGCCTACAATGCATTACTCTTAGCAAGGCTAATAATGCTCCCCCTTAACTTTTTCATCCTAAACACTTTCAATAGCAAATCATCACGATCTTCATCAAAAGAGTTTAGAGAATGAAATGTAAATATGAGAGCCGTAACATCACTAGATACCCAACAACACCGCAAAGTAAAGAATGTCAACGTAAAACAAATTTATCACGCAAATACCCATACGCTAGTTTTCGTGTATAACCTCATGTATATACGCGACTCATTCATCGTGAAATCCGTGTATCCAAGTTAATCTCTGAATTTAAGTAGACCTACCTTCTCGCATGGTAGACATTTTGTACTCTTACCTTGTGTCTAAGATATTTGAATGCTTCTCGAGAGAAGAAAGATAGCAATGTAGCTATTTTTTCATGTCATCCAACTCGTTGTAGCATTAACACATCAAGAACTAAGCCTTCTTGATTTTTTAAAAGATCAACATATTCTTCCCAATAGAAATTATCATACCGTAACAACTTCTTCAATAGACAATATGGGCCAAGCAATCATCCATGTGATCTCACATTTACCAAGATCTTCATGATTTATATTTATTTCATAATCATGATGTGACATGTGTAGGAATTATGTATAAAAGGTATCAACCGTGACAAATTCATTAGCAACAACCCCCGCATGATCTATCCTTGTCTCTCGAATCATAATATCTATTCATTCATGTGTGAAAACAAAAGATACTCTTCGTAAAAGAAATCGTGGCTCATCCATAATCTCATCATAAGAAACCATACTGCGTCATCATCATTTTTGAGCATGAATATTACGGAAATAAGGCATAAGAAGATAGAATGCCAACAATGCAATCATTAGTAGTTGCACCGATGCTCCCCGAACTCCGTGCTCCTATTCTTTAGTCAGACATCGTTTTTCTTATCGTAACACATACACTTCTCCGTCTCCATTGGAAACCGCATGTATACGTGTTTTTCTAGTTCATGAAACCTCGCATATAGAAAGTGACAAGCATGTAAAATTCCATCCTTCATATTCCCTAAACTTATGACACCCGACCGTTTCCTTTCTTCATCGTATAATCGTCAAATAAACATAACCAATTATCAGTCCGGCTAACCATGAGAGTCATCATACATTGCTCCCCCCGTGACGATACATTACTAAATCTCATAATGTATCCCACATCATTTCTACGATCAATAAGAAAAGTAAGCTTTGAGAGCGGATGACCGGCAGCGGGTCGAAATTCCCTACGTTTCTGATCGGTCCTCCATCTTTTTCGATTTGTTTGATCTTTCTATTTGTGTCTTGGAAGTTATCCAATTTCTCATGTCTCGTTCAACCTTTGCATTCCTTTTCTACATGTCCATACTTGTTACAAGAATAACATCTCATGTGTCGCGAGAAATAAGCATAAGAATCATAATGAGTATTTCTAATCTTCCTCCTTTTACAATCGAGTGCTTTATGTCCATACTTGTTACATGAAAAACAATATCCCTTGAAGAAACAGTAGTACCTTTACGAGTAGAGATACGTTTGTTTGTGGCTGAATTGTTGCTAGCTACGCAATTTGCTACAACATGCCCATAATTATGACATTTAAAACATTCAACGTTCTTGAATGAATTCCTTTGAGAATTCATGATTGTTGGTTGATATTTTGTCTCTTTCAACACTTCGAGGTTTAGTATTGACATCCTCTGAATTTTTAGCACTTCCTTGTGAGCTAGATTCTCCTTTAACAGTTTCATGGAAACAAAGACCAAGTTTGATAGCAGGAGACCTTTGATTACTCGAATATTGTCCACGATATTAGTACTGTCATGAAACCTAAAAAGTTTAACCTTTTTCTTCTAATTTACCTTTGAGAATGTTTACCTCAACCTCCAAGGCTTGACATTGCTTTGTCATGCTTTCTTCTTTTCCCTTCTTCCATCTTCTACTTGATCCTTCAGATTTAGAATCTCTTCTTTCAACCAATTTTCGTTTTTCTTCACATGTTTGTTACAGCTCTTCATTCTTTTTATTTGATTTTTCCAGATTTTTTAGAAAGTATTGATTTTGTCAAGTTTTCTACTTTGATAGGTTGCTTTATCCTACAAAAGGTTTGATACATTTCTATCTCTGTCAATTCACATTCTAGAGATCACTTTGTAGATAGATTCTTTCTTTATTAGATAATCTTTGTTGATTTTCAACTTTAATCTCGAGAACTTCTTCTAGATCCATAACATTACTTTCACTATTTTCACCATTGCATGCACAAGAAAGTGAGTCATACCTAACAACAATCGAATAATTGCTTCATCTTCTTCATTTTCTGCCTCGTTATTACTTTTTCATGACATTCCTTTTCTTTGAGTAGAATTTTTCTTCTTTCTTCCTTCCATTGTGATGGATCTCCTTCGTTGATCAAGCTCCCATGTGAAGGACCTCCTCCGATACCACAATTGTTGGGAAAGTGGGCATTCGAGAGGGGGGGGGGGGTGAATCCATATTTAGATCTCGATAACTTGTTTACCTTTTTTCTTTCTTCTCTTAAACCTAGACACGCCATTATTAGGCTAACCGCGTGCGTATACTAGATATCCTCAATAAAACTTCTGTATATTACAAATATATCTCATTGCGTATAATATTACTTAGGATCATTGCATCATTCATTCATTAGATGTTTAATAAGCAAAGTAAATAGTATGCGTAAGAATAGCGAAATCATCAAGACATAAGAAACACACATGAACACTGAAGATCGGGCAGGAAACCAATTCGGGAGAAAACCACCGTTGTTGTCGTATTTGTTCCTCGAGAGCTATTATGGGGGCAGCACTCACAACCATGTATTGGCGCAGAATCACATACCAAAGACGTTGTGCACCCACCCAGAGAAGGCTAAAACCTTCTCTCGTTTACCAAATACCTCTCGTGGAAGCGAGCTCCAACCCCCGATCCTCGCTTTTACAAGCCTCTACCGGAAGGGAGCGACGCCCGCCCGTTCTACCACCTACCACCGGAAGGAGCTACAACCACCTCATCAAGCCTTCAACCCTCAAGACCACCGTTGACCACGTTTCTCATCAATTTTCATATTCGATCCATCAACTTCCACACAACATACCTTGTAGGCCACTTTTCATCGATTTTCAGACCGGACCCACTCGACACATTTAAGCTCAATCATCTCATCAAACCGAAATTATAACCCTGAACAATCATTCAACAATCATCAACCAATCAACCAAGAGCTTGATCTTTAATCAAATACAATCAACAACATAACTAACATTCAAACAACCTCAGACCTTCTATGAATACATTAGTATTTATAGCAAAGAAACAATAGAATATATATCGTACATTTCTATTCACACTTCAGCAAACCCTAGATTTCATACGCGCTTTTACTTCATTGAACTCGTATATACTAAATGTTTTCATAGAGACAAACTCGCGTATAATTTTACACATATTTGAGAACTAACCTCATATTCCATACGTGCTTTCGTTGAAGCCAACCCACGTATATACGTTTTCTTCCGCCACTATCCGTACGTATAGATCTCTAAACTTTTAGGATGCGTGTCTTCGTAACAGATAAATATCTCGTATCTTAACTCACTTTAAAATATTCGCTCTATCTCAAATCTAAACATACCATAAAATGTATCTAGAAATATATATTGGCTTCGTATCTAGAGAGATCCCTTCTTCATCATTTTCTTCATCCATCATCAGACTGTTAGGTGCATTATTTGTTCGTATCTATTAATGAAATGTAACCCATTCCATGCGTATATACTTCGCAGTGAAGTATTCATTCAATACCCGTACACTTGCATATTCACCCCTTGCACTATGATCTTTCTCCTTAAATAGTTTTAGCCTTTATCACTACCATGAGTCAAAACCATTCAACCTCTCGATGGTTCCTAGATGGAATCAAATAGATAATCCAGTCACGCATTACAGGCCAATACCATGGTAATGTACCCCGGTTTTATAAATTTAGGAGTTAAAAATATGCATACGCTACTTGGTATGTACTTTTCCGCTGCATACACGCGATTTTCCCTTACAAACCCACGTATGCTTTGTAGTCAATTACTTTTATCATTATTTTTGCACTTACCGGAATTTCTTTTCTTTTCTCTCGTTACTTCTAATCTGCCTAGATACATCAGATTTACATCATTAATAAACTCATCAAGTCAGTTTCCATCAAGGACAAATTTATCAAGCAGGTTTCCATCAACTTTATCAAGTAGGTTGCCATCAAGGACAACATTCTGCATCATATTGCCAACAAATTCAAACGCTAATTAAATATCTAGCTTTTAGACACCTAAAAATTCCTAGAAGATAGTGGAAAATGTTAATCCACTAAAATAAGTTCCAAACTCGTGATTGAGACCATACCGCCTACCCTACAGTAAAAGACAGTTTTACATGTTGAAGAAATTCCTTCACCGGACATTTTCTACAAATTTAGCTATAAGGTTGTAGTTAAGAGGAACAAAAGAAGAAGAACTCGGTGAAACAATCTCAAATCTCACGTATGAATCGCCGGATGCTATTGCAACAGCCTTAGATTACCCTATAAAAGATATAATCAAATTATCACATTACGCAGAGCATAGCTACCGCCAACGTTGATAAAGCTACCCAAGCTAAAGCACCGTTGAAGTAGAAGGAAGCCGCAGTACTAGAACTAGAGAGATCGTTAAAGGAACAAAATCCAACTCCGGCAGAAAATCAAAGAAAATATGGCCCAATTTCAAAAGGATTTTGAAAGCCTCAGCAGCATCAAACAGATCAAAGGAGAAATGCGTAATCGAGAAACAATAATGATCATAATACAGAGCCAACCACAATTGGAGTAGTTTATTAAAGAAGTACTAGATATAAATGCTAAGTTAAAGAAAGAATAGGAATTATTTTTTCATCAAGCTTTTATGATTAAATATTATTGTGATTCAAATAAATTATCGATCCAACAGATAGCTATCCATAATATTGAATGTGAAAGACATGAAAAGAAGGTCAAGGAACACATTTAAAAGTATCGTTCGTGGAAATGCCATTATCTACCTCACAGATAAGTTTCACAAGGATATTCTATTTAGAGATCGGGAAGCACAAATCAAGCAAAGAGAAAGCAACAATGAAAACATCTAAGTTATTAAATGAAATTTATTGAATCTCAGATGTGAAAAACTCGTAAAAGTAGAACCTTCAAATAGAATCATATGAAGTAAGTCTTCCTAAGAAAAATAGATAGAAGCAAAATGGAAGTTAGAAATCGACACATAGATGAAGTAATTAAGAAGGTAACAAGTTTGATCAAGAAAATTATTGGGAATTTTATATTCAAACTTACTGGGTTAAGGTCGACTCCTTCAATCCTTAACAAGTTGAACAAAAAGATCGTAACCCACTAAATGCGTATTCAAAGGATTGTGTCAAATCAAAATTTCATGTACCTAGCTCAACTCAAGCATATGATGGATATTTGTCAAATTCGTGACCAACTTCTAGAAGAAAGGAGGAATTCAAAATCAAAAATTGTTATTTTATTTTTGTAGATTATAAGTTTAGGTTGGTCCTACAAGGATGGTTGTTTAAAACCTCTCTATATTTTTGTAATAATTTATTTTTAGAACATATTTAGTATTTAACCCTCTCATGGTATTTAGAGAAGGTCCAAAAATTTTCAAAATATTTGAAAACAATGCACTATTATAATTTTCTAAGTGCTTTGATGGTAAAATTAATGGAATACATTCCTATCTTTTGACAATGAAGCCATGAACTCATGTTGCACTACCGTACTCTTTAAATTTTTTGAAAGTGAGAAGGAGAAGATCAATTAACATTAGTTTACATGAGTCGGACTTCATACATATGGTACTTTTATTCACTTCGTATTAAGTTTTTCTTTTATAGATTGATAGTCATATTTGATTTCACATATATTTGAATGTTATTATAAATGAATGTTACATGCATGCTATAGATGAATGTTACATGCTCCTTACATTGGTTCTTTAACATGTTGTTGAAGATATCTAGAGAGTAAAGGAATGCATAGAAATTTTCATCTTGGGATAGATTTCAAGGGAGTTCATCCTATACCAAGAAAGAAGTATAGATCAAAAAATGAAAAATAGACACCCCGAGCAAGTTTCACTTTCCGTGCCTCTCTTGTTGAGTGGCTTTACTGGGAATGGAAAAGGGCATTGTTTTAGTGTGTTACAACCCGGCTATATTTATAAATGGGTTTGTTCTAAGGGTGTTACAATGTGGCCATACTTATAAATGGTTTTTTTCCAAGTCCCGTCTTGAAGGTATGTCAACACAATTTTTCGTTAAAAGTTATATAAAAGTTATATTATTTTATTTTTAATAGTATTTAGAAATTTATAATAAACATTAAAAAAATTATTAATATAGTTGTTCTGGGTTGTGGAGTTTCATATAACTATCAAATATTAATTAGCGCATACAAAATCAATGATATTCATCATGTGGTTGAGATGACTTTCATTTAACCCTTCATATCGGCTTCGACCCCTTACAACAACACATGTCCGCATACGGCACCACTATAAATAGCCCGCCCTCATTATTAATTTACTCGGTATTCATTACCTCAACTCTTCCATTGTGCCATTTTCCCACATTCAACTTATTGCAGTAAAACGAACACACAACCATAGCCACTCAACTAAGTGCTAGAGATGGGAATTGCAAGAATACACTCAAGAAAGTGCATAATTGTGAGTTAGATTCATTTCCACCCCGTTAAACAATTATTTGAATAGTTATTATATAGATTATATTTCGTGTTTTAGAGGTATGAGGTAAATTGTTATGCACATCGAGAGGGGGGTGAATCAAAGATGCACGCGTAGGTCAAAATATTTTCATTTTTCATTCCTTAAACCCGACATGCCATTTTCCTTCCGTGAAACTAGCGTATATACGCGGATCCCCGAGAAACTAGCGTACACAAAGATCTAGATATGCTCATTAAATCTTCACTTATATCATTCCATCATTCATTCATCGATGTTCAAATAAATAGTAAACATGTGCAGTAAGAACAGAATAAACCATCACACAAAGCATCACACATGAACACCATGATTTTTAGGTGGAAACCCAAGTCGGGAAAAAACCACCGCTGCAGTTGCTCAGCCTTCAATATTTTATTACAGAGAAAACATCTTACAACATATGTGCTGGTGCAGACTCTACCAGCACGCAGGCACCCACCTACGCTCGTTTACCAGCCTCTCCTGGAAGGGAGCAATGACCCCCTGATCTCGTTTACCAGCCTCACCTGGAAGGGAGATGCAACCCCCTGACTGAAGGCTACAACCCTCAACACCAATAAGGACCACGTTTCATCAATTTTCACACTGGATCCAAAGCTTCCTTTAGGACACCACTTGTAGGCCACGTTTCATCATATTTTCAGATTGGACCCTTTCCATACTTTTAAGCTCAAACATACATCACCAATAGATACTTACCAATTCAGACAACACAGATCAGATAGCAGTAATACAGCAGAACAGATAAGATATTTCATACCCCATGCTTCAGCAAACCCTAGTTTGCATACGCGCTTTTGCTTCACTGATGTCGCGTATATACGCGCTTCCTTTTAAACAAACAAGCGTATACCTCTGTACATATTATAGAGTTCATTTCATTTGCGCATACGCGCTTTTTCTTCAGTGAAGCTGCGTATATACGCGCTTTCTCTGTAGCGAACTAGTGTATAGGTCTTCAACCATTATAGAGCAGCATACTTCTTCAGATCAGATATTCAGTTCAGATTTACCCTTTTACTTCAGACAGATGTTCACCTCATCTTAGATCTAAGCCTTCCATAAACAGATCTAGCAGATACAAACACATTTCAGATCTAGATCTTCCGCTTCATCATTTCTTCATAGGTGAAACATAGATTGAGATCTATTATCAAACCTTTACCCTTTCCATTCAGATATACTTCATAGAGAAGTATTCATTCAAGCTCAGACATCTTGCTCCCACACTCATGATTTGCACAATGAATTTATTCTCCTTATATAGGTTTACCCTTTTTCAATACCATGAGCTCCTTTTTCAATACCATGAGCCAAAACAATACCATGAGCCCAAAACTACATTACTTCCGATGGTATTCCTGGACGGGGTCATTTAGACGAATCATAACCCAATACAATGGGTCAATACCATGGTGGTTACCCCTGGTTCTGCACTTTAAGAGCGCTTTTGCCCATACGCAACTTGGCACGTTCTTTCCCGCGTGCATATGCGACTTCCCTTAGACAGATCCGCGTATGCCTTGAGACATACTCTTTTCATCATAGAATTAACATACTCTTTTCATCATAGAATTAGCACATGCTGAATTCCTTTCTTCATTGCCTTCTGTACTCACTGTAGATACATCAGATTTACTTCATCAAGGACATATTCTATCAAGCACAACTTCACCAAGTAAGTTGTCATCATCTTCATCAAGAGGGTTGCCATTCAAGGATAACACTTAGCATCACATCGTTTCATATCAGATTTACATCATTTGCTAAGTCCATCAAGTCACGAATAACTTCATCAGGTGGTTTGCCATGAAGGACAACACATGTCAACAGTCGCATGTCTTCATCTTCATTTAGTGGGTTGCCATCAAGGACAATACTCTGCATCATATTTCCAACAATCTCCCCCTTTGGACTTGATGGAAACCACAATGGTGTTTGGTTACCACAACAGATAGGTACATTAAGAATACAATGACACGATGTCACTTTCCCCATTTTGGACACCATTCAAACACCATGTCACTCTCCCCCTTTGACATCAAGGGAAAAGGGTGGATCAAAACCAACATGCTCTCCCCCTTTTCTCCTCATGTGGAAGAAGCGTTCTGCAGATCTGATTATATATTGAAGTGACCAAGCTCCCCCTGAGTTCATGCTGAATCTTCAAACATATTTTTCAATGAAGTACATGACTCTATGAATATCCTATCACCAATGACTCATACTTACATCAAATATCCAACCAAGTGGATTTACATATGAGACTCAACTACCCAACCAAGTGGGTTTACAAATTTGACTCAGCTACCCAACTAAGTGGGTTTACAAAATTTGACAAGTCCTTACATGACTGAAAATTACAAATTTACATCATGGGTCTCAACATGACCTTTTCATCAAACTACAAAAATGACCATTTATGACCAACACCAGAAATTCCTCAAGAAAGAGAACATATTTCAGAACCATCATAATGCCAACAATGCATTATACTCAGCAACGCTAATGCTCCCCCTGAATCTGTGCATCCAAACATCCTTTTCATATGACTAAGGCTCCCCCTTAGTTTGTGCATCCTGAACACTTTCACCAAAAAATCATCAAGGCATCTTTATCAAAACATCAGAGATCGAAACAATATTATAAGAACTGGAACACCCCCAGAGATATCAAACAGTATCAGAGACATCAAACAGCACTGCAGCTGTGCTGAAGAGAGCTGACTTCAAGCAAAATTTGTCAGCAATCAGACATACGCGGTTTTCTGTGCATGAACTCGCGTATATACGCGACTGTGTTTCATGAAACCCGCGTATCCAATGCCATCTTCTAAATTTATGAAGATTTGTTCTTTTGACTGGAAGAGAACACTCCCAGCTTCTGTCTTAGATATTCGAACGCTTCCCTGGGCATAGGTTTGGTAAAGATATCAGCAACTTGTTCTTTGGAGGGAACATACTCCAACTTCACCTTTTGCTCAAGCACTTGTTCACGTAAGAAGTGATACTTGATGGGAATGTGCTTGGTCTTCGAATGCATAATAGGATTCTTTGAAATACTGATGGCACTTGTATTGTCACACTTAATGGGGACAAGAGGTGTACATTTGATTTGAAAATCTTGTAAGGTTTGCATCATCCAAAGGAGTTGAGTGCAACAAGATGCGGCAGCCACATATTCTGCTTCTGCCGTAGATAAGGCAATAGAATTTTGCTTCTTGCTGAACCAAGATACTAACCGGGGTCCCATATAGAATGCACCACCACTAGTGCTTTTCCGATCATCAACACTTCCAACCCAATCTGCATCAGTGTAAGCATGAAGAGTAAGATCAGCATTCTTTGGATACCATAGACCAAAGTCTTGAGTTCCTTGTAGATATTTGAATATTCTTTTAACAACCTGAAGGTGAGACTCTTTTGGATTAGCTTGGAATCGTCCAAAAATCCCATCTGCATGCACAATGTCTGGTCTAGTCCCAGTGAGATAAAGTAGACTTCCTATCATTGATCTGTATTCTGGTTGATTCACTGTGGGAGAATCATCATTAGAACCTGAGACTGCATCCGGTTATCATTGGTGTACTTACAGGTTTGCATTCTTCCATGCCATACTTCTTCAGAATTTGCTTAAGATATTTTGTTTGTGATAGAAATATACCATCTGCAGCTTGATGCACTTGTAAACCAAGAAAGAATGTTAGTTCCCCAAGTAGAGACATTTCAAATTCTTGCTGCATGACAGAGGCAAATTTTTGACTCATAGATTCTTCGTTACTCCCAAAAATGATGTCATCAACATATACAACCCCAATCAATAGTTTGTCATTTTCAACTTTTGTGTATAAGTTGCTATCAGCAGACCCTTTTGAAAATCCTTGTTGATGAAGATATTTGTCAAGACGATAATACCAAGCCCTTGGAGCTTTTTTGAGACCATATAGAGCCTTTTTAAGTCTACAAACAAGATTTGCATCATTTCCCAAAATGAATCCTTCCGGTTGTTCTATATATACTTCTTCTTCTAGATCACCATTAAGAAAAGCAGACTTAACATCCATTTGATAAACTTTGATTCGTTGATAACTTGAGAAATCAAGAAACATTCTTATGGCTTCAAGTCTAGCTACAGGAGCAAAAGTTTCTTCAAAGTCTATACCTTCTTGTTGAGTATACCCTTTGCAAACCAGTCTAGCTTTGTTTCTTACAACATCCCCATTCTCATTTAACTTGTTATTGAAGATCCATTTAGTTCCAATGACATTTTTATCATGTGGTCTTGGTACCAAATCCCAAGTGTCATTCTTTTCAATTTGATCAATCTCTTCATTCATGGCTTGGTTCCAGCATTCATCTTGGCTAGCTTGATTGACATTGAGTGGTTCAATTGTGGATAGAAGTGCCAGATTACTAGAAGATCCCACAAGAGTTCTCCTTGTTCGTACACCTGATTCCTTGTGTCCCAAAATTTGAGATTCAAGATGATTCTTTTGAACATATCTGGATGGAGCCTTTTCAGAAAGATCATTTTCAGGTTCTTCATTGGATCCACTGTCTATATCATTTATATTTGAAGTAGAAGGCCATAAGTCATCATCATCTTCTTTTGTTGTTTGTTTTTCTTCTTTAGGAGCTGCCAGAGACTCATCAATAACAACATCAATACAATCAACAATATTTTGAAGCCTTTCATTATAACATTTGTATGCTTTGCTTGGAGATGAGTATCCAAGAAAAATTCCTTTATCTGATCTAGGTTCAAACTTGCCAAGCTTTTCATCATTATTTTTGATAAAGAATTTGCTTCCAAAAACTCTAAAATGCTTTACGGAAGGAGATTTACCATACCAGAGTTCATATGGAGTTTTATCACTGTTTACCAGAACATGTGTTTTTTTTAGAATGTTTGCTGCTGTAAGCGTTGCTTCTCCCCAGTAAGTGTGAGGTGTTCCAGAATCATCAATCATTGCTCTAGCCATTTGTTGAATTGTTCTATTCATTCTTTCTGCTACGCCATTTTGTTGTGGAGTGTCAGCTACAGATAATTGTCTTTTTATGCCATGTTGTTCACAAAATTCAAGAAATTCATTTGATGTATATTCTCCTCCTCGATCAGATCTAAGACACTTGATTTTTAGATCCAATTCATTTTCAACTAATGCTTTGAATTTCTGAAATTTTTCAAATGCTTCATCTTTGTGTTTAATGAGCCCGACCCAACACATTCTAGAGTAATCATCAATAAATAAGATATAGTATTCTTCCCCACGTGGTGTCTTTTTCCTCACAGGTCCACATATGTTAGTATGAATGAGTTCAAGAGGCTTGCTTGATGATCCTTCCTTGGCATTAAATCGTACTCTGGTCTGCTTACCAAATTGACAAGATTTGCATATGACACTTTCTGGAAGATTAATATTTGGAAGATCACGAACAGCTTGAAGTCTGCTTGCTTTGTTGATTTGAGAGAAACTCAGATGCCCCATCCTTCTATGCCATAGCCAATTTTCTGAAGACTTGCTCAAGTAACATTGATCTATGCCGTTTAGTACATACAGGTTGCTTGGATTTCTTTTTCCTTTTATAATGATTTTACCCGTATCAAGATCACGAACCACACATTCTTTGGAACTGAAGACCACTTCTGCTCCTTGATCACACATTTGACTAACACTCAATAGGTTATGCCTTAATCCATCCACATACATGACATCTTTAGCCTTCACCTTTTCTTTTAGAAATACTGACCCTTTTCCTTTAATAACAGTAGGAGTATCATTTCCAAAAGTAACTTTCTTTTCCTTCTCTAGAGCATTATAAGTATGCAGTTTGCTTTTGTCACCTGTCATGTGTCTTGAACACCCGCTATCAATGTACCATTGATTCTCTTCACCCTCTGCAAATAACACTATCCCACAATTTTCAACCGGTATTTCTTTCTCTTTCCATACTTTAGAGCTTGAGGGAACATGTTCTTTTGGCTGGACCTTGCTCCTGCATTCAGATTCTTCATGACCAAAGTTATTGCAATAAGTACATTCAACTTCGTTTTGAAGAGGAGAAAAGTTGTTATAGATGTTCTTCTTTGGTTCAATATTCATCCTTTTCTTTCTTGCTTCTCTTGTCATGATGGTTTTATATGCAACACATTGAACAACTTTATGACCAAAATTGTGACATGAGAAACATTGTCCATTGAAGTAGAAATTTCTGTGATCATGAAATCTTCTATTAGAATTTACCTGTTGGTTGTAGCTTCTTTGAAAGCTATCCCTGTCAGTGTTCCTTGAATTGAGATGGTCATGCTTTACCCGTAAAGATCCTTTATTCCCTTGCTGAGAGGTTGAATGTAGTAAACCACCTGTAGCTGCTTTTAGATAATTTGGTGCTGAAGCTTGAGAAGATTCTTCGATATATCCAAGACCTGTCTTTATAAGAGGAGAACGTTGTACCTTGATAATCTCATCTAAGGTTTCAGATCCTTTAGCAAATCTAAGATTCAAAGTTTTTACTTTCTCAACTTCTTTTCTTTGACTTACCACTTCACATTCTAATTTCTCAATGTGTTTCTTTGCTTCTTCAAACTGCTTTTCAATGGTCTCTCTGATTATCTTTTTTTCTTCTAAGAGAATTTTATATTCTTCTAAGCGTAGTTTGAGTTGATTGTTTTCTTCAAGAAAATCATTTTCCTCAAGAGCATCCATAAAAGTATCTTTTTCTTCCTTTTGTTCAAATGCCATGAGAAGTCTAAGATCTTCTTCACATTCTTCCTCACTATCATAACCTTTGCATATACAGGTAAGTGAAATACAAGAACAATGATCAATACCTGTTTCATCTCCTTCAATTTCTGCTTTACATGATTTCTGCGGCATCTTCTTTCCTTGAGCAACCTTCTTCTTTTGCTTCTTTCCCATTGTGACGGATCTCCTTCAAGCGATCAAGCTTCTGCAGAAGGACTTGCTCTGATACCAATTGTTGGGAAAAATACTGAGAGGGGGGGGTGAATCAGTATTTACAGCATATTCAAACATTTTACTTTTTCATGCTCTAAAACCCATACGCTACTTTTCTGAAGCCAACTAGCGTATACACGCGGATATCCTTTATGAAACTCGCGTATACCCAGAGATCTAATTATGCCATTAGTTCTTCACTTACATAATTCCATCATTCATTTATTAGATGTTCTATAAACAGTAAACATGTGTAGTAAGAACAGAATAAACCATCAGACAAAGCATCACACATGAACACCAGGATTTTTAGGTGGAAACCCAAGTCGGGAGAAAACCACCACTGCAGTTTCTCAGCCTTCAATATTTTATTATAGAGAAAACATCTTACAACATATGTGCTGGTGTAGACTCTAGCAGCACACAGGCACCCACCTGCGCTCGTTTACCAGCCTCTCCTGGAAGGGAGCTCTAACCCCCTGACTTGTTTACTAGCCTCTCCTGGAAGGGAGAAACGACCCCCTGATCTCTTTTACCAGCCTCACCTGGAAGGGAGCTACAACCCCCTGACTGAAGGCTACAACCCTCAGCACCAATAAGGACCATGTTTCATCAATTTTCACACTGGATCCAAAGCTTCCTTTAGGACACCACTTGCAGGCCACGTTTCATCATATTTTCAGACTGGACCCTTTCCATACTTTTAAGCTCAAACATACATCACCAACATATACTTACCAATTCAGAAAACACAGATCAGATAGCAGTAATACAGTAGAACGGATCAGATATTTCATACCCCATGCTTCAGCAAACCCTAGTTTCCATACGCGCTTTCGCTTCACTGATGTCGCGTATATACGCGCTTCTGTTTAAACAAACAAGCGTATACCTCTATACATATTATAGAGTTCATTTCATTTGCGCATACGCGCTTTTTCTTCAGCGAAGCCGCGTATATACGCGCTTTCTCTGCGGCGAACTAGCGTATAGGTCTTCAACCATTATAGAGAAGCATACTTCTTCAGATCAGATATTCAGATCAGATTTACCGTTTTACTTCAGACAGATGTCCGTCTCATCTTAGATCTAAGCCTTCCATAAACAGATCTAGTAGATACACACACATTTCAGATCTAGAGCTTCCGCTTCATCATTTCTTCATAGGTGCAACATAGATTCAGATCTATTATCAAACCTTTACCCTTTCCATTCAGATATACTTCATAGAGAATTATTCATTCAAGCTCAGACATCTTGCTCCCACACTCATGATTTTCACAATGAATTTCTTCTCCTTAGATAGGTTTACCCTTTTTCAATACCATGAGCCAAAACAATACCATGAGCCCAAAACTACATTACTTCCGATGGTATTCCTGGACGGGGTCATTTAAACTAATCATAACCCAATACAATGGGTCAATACCATGGTGGTTACCCCTGGTTCTGCACTTTAAGAGCGCTTTCGCCCATACGCGACTTGGCACGTTCTTTCCCGCGTGCATACGCAACTTCCCCTAGACAGATCCGCGTATGCCTTGAGACATACTCTTTTCATCATAGAATTAACATACTATTTTCATCATAGAATTAGCACATGCTGAATTCCTTTCTTCATTGCCTTCTGTACTCACTGTAGATACATCAGATTTACTTCATCAAGGACATATTCTATCAAGCACAACTTCACCAAGTAAGTTGTCATCATCTTCATCAAGAGGGTTGCCATTCAAGGACAACACTTAGCATCACATCATTTCATATCAGATTTACATCATTTGCTAAGTCCATCAAGTCACGAATAGCTTCATCAGGTGGTTTTCCATCAAGGACAACACATGTCAACAGTCGCATGTCTTCATCTTCATTCAGTGGGTTGCCATCAAGGACAGCACTCTCCATCATATTTCCAACAGAGGTTCATTCCTAGCTACCCCGAAATGGCTAAAGGATTTACTCGACTCCTAAAAAAATGGGTTCCCTTCCATTGTGATGAGGTTGCACAAGCTTCCTTTGGTGTTCTTAAAGATACCCTAATCTGAGCATCATTCATCTATCCCCCAGATTATCCGAGTGATTATTTCATGTATCTCGTCATTGCAGATACAACCATCGCTATCGTTTTGGTCCAAGAAGAAGATGGGATTTAAAATATGATCTATTATTTGATTTGTAAAGAGGTTAAGTACACATAGATTGAGAATCTCCATTTGGCAGTTGTTCAAGTTGTTTAAATATTTATCCATTTTATCTTGCTCTGAAATACGATTCTCATTTTGGATTGTAACCTTACGACGTACATTATTTCACGTCAACTGCTTGGGGGGGAATATTCAAAACAGATCATCTTTTTGAAGGATTTTGATTTGGAATTCATCAAATCCAAGTCAAAGAAGTATTTGGTGTTTTTTGAGCTTATCTGTGACCTTCCTTTGAGTATCAATTAGTCTACTATAGAATCATGAATTCTAGACAAGTATTTGTTTCTGATCGAGTCATCTGACCCATGGTATGGATATTTCATCATATATCTCCAGACCCAAACCTTTTGGCCTAGTACCTCCTGGTCACAAGAGTGACGTATCCGATACCAAGCCAAGGATTATCTAATTGTCAGGGATACAATTTATCTTCGTGGTGTCAATACGATTTTATGTAGGTGTCTCACTCATGAGGAGGCTGAAAAATTTTTAAATGATTCCCACACTGGTGCATGTGGTGGACATTTGTCAAGTTATGCTACTATGCAGAAGATTATTCGCAGTGGTTACTTCTGGCCTACCATATTTCATGACTACATTATCACAGTTAGAAGTTGTAATTCTTTCTAGATATGTGATTTTAAAACCCTCTTTCCACTAGCACCAACACATTCTATCGTTGTTATTGGACCATTTTCAAAATTGGGCATTGAATTCATGACATGTAACCCTCACTCAGTTAGAGGGCATGGGTATATTATTGTCGTCGTCGACTATTTTACCAAGTGGGTTGAGGCGATGCCTATATTCAACAACACAGGACATACATTTGCATTGTTCTTTTTTAATGATGTGGTTACACAGTTTGGTGTGCCACAAGACATAGTCATAGATCATGGAAAACATTTTCGCAATCACATGATGGATGAGTTGACTACCAAGTTAGGACTGTCGCATGAAGGTTCTATGCCTTATTATTTGCAAGCTAATGTAAAAGTTAAAGTTATCAACAAGATTATTAAGTGTATGCTTCAACGTATGATTAGGGTTCATAAATGAAACTGGAATTTCATCATGTACTTGAATTTGTTGGCATATCGAACCTCGGTGAGAAACGCAACCAGATTTACTCCCTTTTAGTTGGTTTACGATCTAGAGGTTATCTTACCAATACAGTGTGAAATACCATTGTTGAAACTCGTGATTGACCTTCTATCGGACACTTCTAACGGAGACGCACGTCTTTTAGATCTCATAGATCTAGATGAAATGTGGCTTGAATCCTCATTGTACAATGAAGTGCATAAGAGAAGAATCAAGGCGTAATATGACTGCAATGTCAAGCCTCACATCTTCTCAGAAGGAGACTTGTTCTTGATTTATGATCAATAAGCTAATAAGATAGGGACAGGAAAATTTGAACCATTATAGAATTACCCCTACATTGTCAATTTCATTCTAGCTAAGGGCGCCTACAAGTTGGTAGATTATGATGGGATTCTATTGTTGCAACCTTGAAATGGGTTTTATCTTAAACGTTACTATGTCAGATTTTGCATAGTAAACCGGGTATTATATGCATTGATTGCATGTGTGTAGAAATGTGTCTTTTAGATTTTTTCATGTGGTTAGTAATCTGTTTTGAATTTTTTTCAAATTTCAAAATCTTCAGAACCATTTGTTGGATATGTCGATGGTGCTAGTCATAGTACTCAGAATCTATCGTGTGCAACATGACCCATATTCGTTCCAAGTGGCGAGTTAGTGAGATTCCAAGGGATATTTATTGGTCGATAGACCAATAATATGGCTGAGTATAGTGTGTTGATAGAACTCCTCCTTCATGCCATTTCACTTGGAATTTTCCGCATCATCATCAGGCTCGACTCACAACTTGTCATACTACATATTACTAGCATTTGTACTATTTTAAATTCAGCAATTCATCTCATGTTACTTAGATTTCATCTTTCGCAAAGACATTTTGATTACATCCAATATCAATACATTTCTAGAAAATTTAACACATTGGTTCGTTCTTTGGAAAATTATGTGTTAAATAGACATTTTAAACATATTTAGAGATAGATTTTGATTCACATCACATAATTAAATAGGATTTCAGATAATCATAGAAAAACATTGAAATTAAAATAGATTTATATTAAATTTTTTACAAAAATTGTGTCAAAGGCACATTGGTCATCTAACCTCAAAATGTATATAGACATAGCATAATCTAAGTAAACGTAGTGATGCTCATGATAGCAGGTCACTTCTTGGGCTATCATGCATAATAGCCTCATCCAATATCTACTCACACCAATGGTATGACGTTGTTGCCTCATAGGTATCTCTTCGATCTGGGCATCTGGTATCCCAAGATTTAATCCTTCCACATGCTACTACAACTCAGCAAGAGTCTCAGCTAAATCCAAATCCAGAAGGACTACTCTCCCAATAGTCCTCTGTGTTGGTTCTCTCGCCTACTGTGCATGAACCACTTGTCGAATGATACCTATATCTGGATACATAAAACATCTTTATTTTAGTCTTGGAAACATCAAAAAAGACAAAAATATGTAAAAAACCCAAAAATAAAAAATATGGTTAAACATTTTACATATAGTGCCCCATTGAGTGCCAGTTGGTAAAATCAAATCTGGATCTCTGTGACAATCCATCCCTGCATATGGATGCTCCAATATGAATATATTATGTCTTTAGAGCCAACTCAAGAATGTGGTGGAAAATGAGATTGATGGTTGACCATCATGTCTAGCCATCATCTCGAACCATCGCTGCATCCATGGATATCGAGGAGTAGCTAATCATAGTGTCACATGATGTGGCTGCATTAATGGAAATTTCTCCAAAATGAAAGTGATCAAGATTGACCCATAGATGAATTTTTTGGTCTTTCCACTTTTTAATTTGGTCAAATGTTCTTTCATCTGAAGGAGTACTTCTTCAACCCAGTTGAACTTGATTGGCTCAAGATATTCAAGTTCATACTGCATGTATGAACTTTTTGTGACATGTAGTGTCACGATGCCAGCTAGCTTTATGATAGTGAATAGTAGTGTTCGCGAAGGCATATCACGTACATATTTGATATTTATCCTTCCTTATTCTCTAGGCTCATTTCCCAGTTGAAAAAAGTGTCAAATGTAGTCCTTCACTATTTCACGTCCATGAATGGATCCTGCAAGGGAAATGGGGGCACTGCGTCTTGACAAACCTATGAAGAAGTAAATTTCATTGACCAATATTGGGAGTAGTTTGTCCCCAATGTGAAATTCCTATAGTGCCAGGTACCATGAACGGATCAAGAACTGCAATAGTTAGATGTGTTTCATCATCCCTGACAATATGAAGTACTTGAGCAACCCATAGTCTTTGAGGGCTATCATAGTGCCAGGATCATTTAGGTAAACCATATCATGTTCTTCATGTTCTCTTTCTCACCATGTAATCGACATTCTGATCTGATCAAAGTCTGAAATCATACCATATGCTTAGTTAGGATCTATTCCATGCAAAAAACTAGAAATATTTTGGGCAGAAAACAAGATGCAAGTTTCTAGAATGTGCCCACTGCATTCCTCAGTGGAACACAAACCGTTGTAGAGGAACTAACCTTCTTTTTAGCCTCTCTGCAATTCACTTTTCGACATCCAAGGGCGTGTTGGTCTTAGGGAATTGTATGTTTACCCTAGGATTCCCAAAACACTAAAAAAATTTCATGAAATTGAACAAGAATTCAACCAATAGAAAGAGGAAGGTAAGATATTCTACCTGGTCTAGACAACACGAGAAATGGTCCACACAATTTGTCATAATCGACTACTAAAGTTCGAGGGTAAAACTAGCTCAAAGCACTGAAATCTAAATGTTAAATGTGAAATGCTAAAAATGACTTTCTAATTTCATATTTTAATAGTCTTTTCGATTAATTTATGCATATTTAATGAAATGACTATGGTTTTTACCCATTTTTATTATTTAAATAGGTATTTTTAATCCATTCGGTGGTTCTTTGAACACGTTTTTAGCTGATTAGAGTGAGTTAGTCATCCATGATCGTGAAATGAAATTTTGAGCACAAAGCACACTTTTATCTCCTTTTCAATATTTGTTAAAAATGAAAAAGGAAACCAAAGCACACTTTTATCTCTTTTTTGAGCTTTGTTAAACACGAAAAAGGAACACCCCTAGAGTTCTCTTTCAATTCTTTTCAGACTCCCAAAATATGAAAGGATTTCCAAGCACTTTTCCTTTCGAGCTCATAAAAGGATTTGAAATGACATCTACTTAGTATAATATTAACCCTTTTCCAGACTGAGATAGATTATTTTTGCGAAAAAGGAAAACCCTAGTTGAACATGGCTACAAGGTTCTCTCAAGTATTATTTTACAGTTTTTCATATCTGAGGGACTATTATAGGGAAAAATAACTTGTAGAGTATTCTTTTCATCCCTTTTTCAAACTCTCTAAACATGAAAAAGGATAGAGTTTTCACTTTCATTAGACTTGTTAAAGAATCAAATAGTGACATACTTTTCCATCATGAGAATATGAAGCTTCACCTTTGCTGGATTCGTTAAAGCATGAAATAGTGATGGATTCACCCAAAGTGTGGAATTATACATCAATCATATGTTATCCTCCTCAAGCTTGATAAAAAATAAAGAGGTACTAGCCAGCAATGACTAGGGAAAATTGGAAAGGGATAAAACGAGGTAGAGGCAAGTCACTCTTGAACATGACACTTATTCATTTCATATTCATGATTTTTGGGTTGGGTAATCGGCTTGACAGTCTATCATACCACTAGTCTATCACACCATCCATCACTTCAGTTTTGGGTCAAATGTTCCCAATTCATTCAGTGTTGTTGATATGTTTAAGAAAAGTCACTCACTTATTCCTCATCCTCTCCAATACTCATAAACCTTCATTTCATGATCGACATCCCCGACATTGCTTCATCAATCACATTCTATCTCTAAAATCATTACTCGTGTTTCATGTCATTGATGGGGGAAACATCAAGGACCTCCTATGATGAGTTGCTTCCCTTTGACATGAGATCTTCATCCAGGAAGTTGACTTAGAAACAACCTTTCAGTACCTTGGAGCTTGCTTACATCAATGATAGGTTTCTCACTTCCGGTGGGAGGTTTACGTCAAAGGACTTCGATCAAAAGACTTTGTATGGTGTTCAAAATAAAATTATCTACTCATACCATGCAGAATTTACTGCAGTACCTTGAGAGCCATTATCATCAATGGTGGTTTCTCTTGCATCTCTTAACGACTTACATCATTCGCTGGAAATTAGACATTGTCTTCCCATGTTCAACTTCAGAACACATATTTGCATGGTTAGACTTTTACTTTAAGTGATCGTGTTAGGTCCCTATATTACTAGTATAGTCACTTATTGTTGTTAGTGTAACCCCCTTATTGTTATTATTATACCCTTGTAACCCCCATATTGTTATTATTGCACCCTTAAATTATTATTTTAGGTCATCTAGGATTACGTTGTGGCCCCACTAGGATTACATTGTGGCCCCATGGACTCCTATATATGGAAAGAAGGTTTTGTAATTTGTATCATCCAAGAATTGTTCATACATGTAATTTATTGGAGGTTTCCCCCTCGAAGTGGCTTATTTCTAAGGTGTTGATATCTCTTTTCTTCTCTTTTTGGAGTTGGTTACACAACCGAGAACCTCTTCACCATGTTCGATCAAGGTATTCCTTTTTCGTAAATGGTAAATCTCAACCCGAAAAGGGATAAACTTATACTAAGACCATGAAAATTAATTCACTTTAACGAGTTCAAAATGACAAGTACTCGACAATATTTTCATTTTTTGAGAGTCATTAAAGAGCTCAAAATTGAGCCCAAAATTCACTTTTCGACATCCAAGGGCGTGTTGGTCTTAGGGAATTGTATGTTTACCCTAGGATTCCCAAAACACTAAAAAAATTTCATGAAATTGAACAAGAATTCAACCAATAGAAAGAGGAAGGTAAGATATTCTACCTGGTCTAGACAACACGAGAAATGGTCCACACAATTTGTCATAATCGACTACTAAAGTTCGAGGGTAAAACTAGCTCAAAGCACTGAAATCTAAATGTTAAATGTGAAATGGTAAAAATGACTTTCTAATTTCATATTTTAATAGTCTTTTCGATTAATTTATGCATATTTAATGAAATGACTATGGTTTTTACCCATTTTTATTATTTAAATAGGTATTTTTAATCCATTCGGTGGTTCTTTGAACACGTTTTTAGCTGATTAGAGTGAGTTAGTCATCCATGATCGTGAAATGAAATTTTGAGCACAAAGCACACTTTTATCTCCTTTTCAATATTTGTTAAAAATGAAAAAGGAAACCAAAGCACACTTTTATCTCTTTTTTGAGCTTTGTTAAACACGAAAAAGGAACACCCCTAGAGTTCTCTTTCAATTCTTTTCAGACTCCCAAAATATGAAAGGATTTCCAAGCACTTTTCCTTTCGAGCTCATAAAAGGATTTGAAATGACATCTACTTAGTATAATATTAACCCTTTTCCAGACTGAGATAGATTATTTTTGCGAAAAAGGAAAACCCTAGTTGAACATGGCTACAAGGTTCTCTCAAGTATTATTTTACAGTTTTTCATATCTGAGGGACTATTATAGGGAAAAATAACTTGTAGAGTATTCTTTTCATCCCTTTTTCAAACTCTCTAAACATGAAAAAGGATAGAGTTTTCACTTTCATTAGACTTGTTAAAGAATCAAATAGTGACATACTTTTCCATCATGAGAATATGAAGCTTCACCTTTGCTGGATTCGTTAAAGCATGAAATAGTGATGGATTCACCCAAAGTGTGGAATTATACATCAATCATATGTTATCCTCCTCAAGCTTGATAAAAAATAAAGAGGTACTAGCCAGCAATGACTAGGGAAAATTGGAAAGGGATAAAACAGTCTATGGTGGCAAGTCACTCTTGAACATGACACTTATTCATTTCATATTCATGATTTTTGGGTTGGGTAATCGGCTTGACAGTCTATCATACCACTAGTCTATCACACCATCCATCACTTCAGTTTTGGGTCAAATGTTCCCAATTCATTCAGTGTTGTTGATATGTTTAAGAAAAGTCACTCACTTATTCCTCATCCTCTCCAATACTCATAAAGCTTCATTTCATGATCGACATCCCCGACATTGCTTCATCAATCACATTCTATCTCTAAAATCATTACTCGTGTTTCATGTCATTGATGGGGGAAACATCAAGGACCTCCTATGATGAGTTGCTTCCCTTTGACACGAGATCTTCATCCAGGAAGTTGACTTAGAAACAACCTTTCAGTACCTTGGAGCTTGCTTACATCAATGATAGGTTTCTCACTTCCGGTGGGAGGTTTACGTCAAAGGACTTCGATCAAAAGACTTTGTATGGTGTTCAAAATAAAATTATCTACTCATACCATGCAGAATTTACTGCAGTACCTTGAGAGCCATTATCATCAATGGTGGTTTCTCTTGCATCTCTTAACGACTTACATCATTCGCTGGAAATTAGACATTGTCTTCCCATGTTCAACTTCAGAACACATATTTGCATGGTTAGACTTTTACTTTAAGTGATCGTGTTAGGTCCCTATATTACTAGTATAGTCACTTATTGTTGTTAGTGTAACCCCCTTATTGTTATTATTATACCCTTGTAACCCCCATATTGTTATTATTGCACCCTTAAATTATTATTTTAGGTCATCTAGGATTACGTTGTGGCCCCACTAGGATTACATTGTGGCCCCATGGACTCCTATATATGGAAAGAAGGTTTTGTAATTTGTATCATCCAAGAATTGTTCATACATGTAATTTATTGGAGGTTTCCCCCTCGAAGTGGCTTATTTCTAAGGTGTTGATATCTCTTTTCTTCTATTTTTGGAGCTGGTTTCACAACATTTGGTATCAGAGCTTTGGATTCTAGGGTTTTCGCTGCGCCAAACAGGTCATCGTGGAATTATTTCTATAAAGTTTTTTCTATGAAGGTTCGGATGCTGAAATTTTTAGAGTGTGAAGCAGAAATCTTGAGGAACATCTTCACAAAATTTCAGAGCTTGGTTCAAAAAAATTTCAGAGATATGATTTGCGGAAGTTAAGGCTTTTTGCAGGCTCCTGAATTTAACCTAAACAGGTCATCCCGGAATTTTCACTATAATGTTTTTTCCTACAAAGTTTCAGAAGCTGAAATTTTTATAGTGCGAAGATGAAATCCTAAGGAACATAGTTGAAAAATTTTACAGCTTGGTTCGCAAGATTTTCGGAGGTATGATTTGTGGAAGTTAGGTCTTTTTTAGGCTCCCAAATTTCATCTCAAAGAGGTTATCGTGGGAAAATATTCATAACACTCTCTCTATGGATCAGATTGGAATCCTATAAAAGGTGTATGTAAGTACATGGACTGTAGTTTATTTTCTCTCAATTTCATAGCCAAAGGAGGAAATAGTGACATGTGGCAAGTCGTAAAAGTTCGCTCTACTGAACTAGTCCATAATTGGGTCATTGTGGGACATTGGACATAACTTTTCCTTGAAGAATCCAAATGAGGTCAGACCTATGAAATTTGAAAGATGGTTCAGAGGGATATTACAAGGCTGAATTTTAGATATTGAGGATCTAAAATTACAGATATTATTGAACATATAGAGCTCCTCCAAAGCAAGTAAAAGATGTGTATTTTTTTCCCGAATTGCATAAGTCTTGTTTGAAGAATCAAGTTGAATTGATTCCAAGAGCATATTGTAGGATATATATTAGTATTAGATTCTAAAATGGCCCATAAAAATAATTCAACACCCATTAAACCTTTATTAGGCTCTACTATGACTCATGAAGATGAAGAATGGAAACATGACATATAAAATTTACAAGAGCAAGTGCAAAAAAATTCGCTCTCGCAAAGAGAAACAAAAAATGACATGGAATTTTTGAAGAAAGGTGTTGAAACTAAGATGGATGGTTTGAAGAAAGGCGTGGAATCTAAGATGGATGACATGGAAGCTAAGATCAATGAAAAAATGGAAAACATGAAGAATGATCTAAAATCAGACATGGAAGGTTTGACAAATTTGATACAAAAAATGTTTCCTAATGGTGAAAATATAGTAGAGGAAACTCATGATTAGAACAAAATAAATGCTAATCATGATTTCATAAACTCTAATGTTGGCAGGAAGAACCACCATATTCCAAAAATGGATATGAGGAAGTTTGATGGAAAGGATCCTGTAATATGGATACTACAGATGGAAAAATATTTTGATCTCAATAATGTGCAAAACACATAAAAGGTACGCATTGCAAATTTACATTTAGAAAAAAATACATTTGTATGGTATCGATGGATTTTTTCGCATAAAATAATTGTCACTTGGTCAATTTTTATGGAGGAAATGATAGCACATTATGAGGATACAAATAGAAACACCTTCTTTAGCCAATTGATAAATATAAAAAAAAAGGGTTTAGTGGGGGAGCACATTGAGTACATCAAAAAATTGAATATAAGGGTAACTGATATCCAAGAGGAACACAGGATTCATCTCTTCATAGGTAATTTAAAGGATAACATCCAACATGAAGTTAGCGTTTTGGAACATGATTCACTGGAGAAGGCATTCAGGTTGGCAAGAAAAATTGAATGTAAAATTATGGTGATAAGGAAGCCTGCCACTCACTTCTATAAAGAGGGAAGTGTCGCTACTCCTAGATTTCAACAACCTACAAGGTTGACACCAAAACAATTGGAAGAAAAGAGAGAAAAAGGGCTTTGATACAGTTTTGATAGAAAATACAGTAAAGGTCATAAGTGTGCTGAGAAGAAATTATTTTACATAGATTGTGAAGAGGAAGAATAAAATGAACAAGAAGAGGATATACACTAGGCACCAAACATAGAAGAGGAAGAAATGAGTCTGACCATATTGTGTAATGCATTGGCATGAATTACCACTCCTCAAGCTCTCAAGATAGAAGGACATATCAAGAAGAAAAAGGTAATAGTGTTTATTGATTCAGGCAATACCCATAATTTTATTCATTGTAAGGTAGCCAAGGAATTGAATTCTTTCCTATACCCAGCACGAGAATGTCAAGTGATGGTTGCAAATGGAAGAACTATAAATTTCTCTGGAAAATTCCATAATATCAAGCTAACCATGGGGGAATATGTATTGAATATTCCAATGCTTTCCATTCCTATGGGAGGCGCTGATGTTGTATTAGGAGTACAATGGTTACAATCTTTGGGGATGGTAGCTTTTAATTTTCAAGAACTTTTCTTGAATTTTTTTTCGGAAGGAAAGGAACTCAAATTACGGGGTATTGCAGGGAATTCGGGAAAGATAATAAGCTCTAATGTCATGAAAAATATTCTAAATAAAGAATAAAGAGGCATAATTTCACAATTATGCTCACTAGAAGTTCCAACATCAAAATCATCTATTTCTGCTGATCTCCAAAAAGTCTTGGATAATCATTCTAAGGTTTTTGAAACTCCCAAAGGACTCCCACCTATTCGTGATCATGAACATGCTATTTGTTTGATTCCAGGAAGTGTTCCTCCAAAGATCAGGGCTTATAGATATCCTTATGTCCAAAAGAGTGAAATTGAATGTATGATTGAAGAAATGTTAGAGGCGGGTATAATTCAACCTAGTCAAAGTTATTTCCTTGCTCCTATAGTATTGGTACACAAGAAGGATGGATCATGGCACATGTGTTCCAATTATAAGGAGCTCAATAAGCTCACCATTAAAGATAAATTTCATAATCCTGTGATTGATGAATTATTTGATGAATTACATGCAGTAATTTATTTTACCAAGTTGGATCTTCATTCAGGATATCATCAAATTAGAAGGAAGACTGAAGATATTCTGAAGACAACATTTCGAACTCATGAGGGTCATTATGAATTTTTGGTCATGTATTTTTGCCTTACCAATACACCTTCTACATTTCAAGGGTTGATGAATTCCATTTTCAAACCCTTCCTTAGATAATTTGTGCTAGTATTTTTTGATGATAAAATAATCTATAGTAGGTCTTGGAAGGATCATGTTCAACATGTTGATAGGGTGCTCAAACTATTGCAGGAGAAATAATTATATGCAAAAACATGCAAATGTTTCTTTCGAGTACAAGAGGTGGAATATTTGGGTCATATTATATCTCATGAGGGTGTTAAGGTAGACTCTAACAAAATTAAAGCCATTAAGTAATGGAAATTCCCCACAACCATAAAGTAGTTGCAAGAATTTCTCGGGTTAATAGGGTGTTATTGCAAGTTTGTTAAGAATTATGGGAGAATAGCAGCACCTCTAACAACACTATTGAAGAAAGATGCATTTTCATGGACTCCTAAAGAAACTAAGGCCTTTGAACATATTAAAGAGACAATGTGCCTAACACCGGTCTTAGCTACACTAGACTTCACAAAAACCTTTATTGTGGAATGTGATGCCTGAGGAAATGGAATTGGTGTTGTTTTAAAGAAAGAAGGAAGAGACATTACTTTTGAAAGTCATCCAATCAAAGGAAAGTATTTACAGAAACCTATTTATGAGAAGGAAATGTTAGCAATAATGCATGCACTAAAGAAATGGAGAACTTACCTAATGGGAAGACACTTCAAGGTAAAAACTCATCATGATAGTCTTAAACACTTTTTGGAACAAAGACTATCTTCAGAAGAGAAGAAAAAATGGATCACAAAGATTTTGGGTTATGACTTTGAAATATTATACAAAAAAGGGAAGCTAAATGTTGTTGTAGATGAATTCTCAAGAAAGAATGAAGAGGTGGAAGCATTTCTTTGTGCCATTTCTATTATCCAACTAGATTGGATAACCGAAGCAAGAGTTGAATGGAAGAAGGACGAAGAAGTGTGGACACTCATTCAAAAGTTGCAACAAGATCCTAGTACATCTGATACATTTAGTTGGAAAAACGATTCCTTATGGTAGAAATATCGCTTATATCTTTGTAAGAATTTCGAAATAAAACAAAAGATTCTTTTGGAATTGCACACTTCTCCTTTAGGAGGACACTCATGATTTTTAAAATCTTACCACAGGGTGAAGAAAGAATTTTTTTGGGATGGCCTTAAATCTGATATTCAAAATTTTCTTGAAGAATTTTTGGTTTTCCATCAGAATAAATTTGAGACAATTAATACCCCGGGTCTTCTACAACCTTTATCCATTCCAAGTCAACGTTAGGAGGAGATTTCAATGGATTTTATCACAAGTTTACCTAAGTCTGAAGGAAAGAGTGTCATCATGATGGTAGTTGATACACTTACTAAGTATTCATAGTTTTGTGCAGTATCTCATCCATTTAAAGCAAGTACAGTTGCTACTACATTTATGGACACAATTCAAAAGCTACATGGAACCCAAGGGCTACTATGAGTGACAGAGATCCCATTTTTACTAGAAATTTTTGGACGGATTTATTTTCTTGTTTGGGTACTCAATTAGCTCATAGCTCATCTTATCATCCTCAATCTGATGGCCAAACCGAGATAGTAAATAAATTTTTGGAAGGATATCTTCGTTTTTTTGTATTAGATAAACAAACAGAATGGGTCAAGTGGTTACCTCTTGTTGAATGGTGGTATAACACTTTGTTCCATACTGCAACAAAAATGACCCCATTTATGGCACTTTATGGATATCATCCACCATACATCACATAATCTTTAAGAGAAAATTCAAAGGTTCAAGCAGTGGAAGATCACATCGAGCATCAACAAGAAGCTCTCCAACTCTTAAAGGAAAACCTAAATTTGGCACAAAATCGAATGAAACAACAGGCAGATCAACATCATAGCGAGAGAAGTTTTGATGTAAGAGACTGGATATTTGTACGGCTACAACCATACAAACAAATGTCCCTCAAGCAAGCTAAGAATGATAATAAATTATCACCAAAGTACTATGGTCCTTACAAGGTGTTACAAAATATTGGTACTATGGCATACAAATTGGAGCTTCCTGCTTCTTCACGAGTGCATCCAATTTTCCATGTTTCATGCTTAAATAAGGTTATAGGGGAAAATATTCAAGTTTAAACAATATTGCTAGAACTTGATGAGTAAGGAAAAATCATAATCAAACCTGAAGTGGTCATGGAAACAAGATTTTGACAGCTACATAATCGATCAACTTCAGAGTATCTCATCAAGTGGAAGAACTTACCCACTGAAGATTATACATGGGAGGATGATAATTTTATACAGAAGCACCCAGAGCTACTCAAGCATTGAGAAAAATAATTTTTTGAAGGAGAGGAGCATGTTAGGTTGCTATATTACTAGTATAGTCCCTTATTGTTGTTAGTGTAACCCCCTTATTGTTATTATTGTACCCTTGTAACCCCCATATTGTTATTATTGTACCCTTAGATTATTATTGTTAGGTTGGCTAGGATTACATTGTGGCTCCATGGACTCCTATATATAGAAAGGAGGTTTTGTAATTTGTATCATCCAAGAATTGTTCATTCATGTAATGTATTGGAGGTTGCCCCCTCAAACTAGCTTATTTCTTAGGCATTGATATCTCTTTTATTCTATTTTTGGTGTTGATTTCACAACAATCGAGTGAAAGATATTTAAGACCCTGGATCTAGTTTCATCCATCCGAGCTGCGATTTCATGACTAATACAAATCATATGTATGATGGTCATTATTCAGATGGTCACCCTATCATGGGTCTATATCTATAGACTAATTTATGATGTTTTGATAGCTTATGTGTTGAGTATGGGTATGTTTCCTTGAGTAATTCATGTCCAAGTTGAAAGGTATCATGATGTAATGTATTTTAATTGATGCAAGTCACCATCTGCTTCAGATCCTACTGATCACATCGTAAATAAAATCAATCAACATTATCATTTTTGATTTCATGATTTAGGAGGCAGCTATTACAAGTACATTTGGGCATCATAACAAAACACAAATAAGTATCAATTAGGGTTCATCACACTCTAAATTAATTGCTACATGCCATAAACAAGTCATTCCATTAGTTGTTTTCCTTCATGAAATTTCACTGCCTAGATTCTAGTTGAAGTGTCGAATTGAGCTATCAACACACCCCTAGACTGCAGTAAATTCTTTGCAAAGCATCTAATCCCATGCAAGGTTGTGTTGTAGAGGATCTAGGTCCACTATAGAGCGCATTGGTCAACTTGGAGTGAATTTTTCATTGGATTCTTGGAATCTTCCCAACCTCTATTAGCTTCTAGAAGTTTTTTCATCTTTCACCTCATCTGATAGCTTCAAATATGGAGATCATGAATCCATTAAACCATTATCCTCCTGTTAGCTAGCTATAACATTTGTTATATCAGAAGGTGGCTAAAACATTTTTGGAGCCTTCAAGGAACAAGTTTTATTGCAAAAATTTTGTTATCTCTTGAAGACTCATGAAGACATCATGCCCTCTATTCAAATCTTCACTATTTTATCCATTTTTAACTCAGAAATTCTGCTGATTTCATAGAGAAAAGACTGCTACAAAACACCATTTTTCCCTTCCTTCCACCTTAAAACTAACCTTCATTTTACCTTCTCTTTTCTTCATAAAATTCCTCTGTTTTCCATTTTTTCCCATTTCCCCTTCACAAAATCCTCTTTAAAAAGTTTAAAACCCATTTTTAAACTTTTCTAAAACCCCCAAATCCATCAAAAACTGTGAAAAATTTCATAAAAAATAATTTTTTTAACTATCTACTTAAGCCCCTTTGGGATAAGTCTAAACCACTTCCCCACATGTGCCCTGGTAGTAAAACCAAGCGCTAAACTCTTTCAGCGCTTATTGCATTGGAAAAAAATAATGAACACAATTCTTTAGACCTTTATAAGACTTCTGATGTGATTAGCCTCCGGTTGTAAGCTCCCAATCCCCTTGTCTCATTCACTGAACCCTGGGCCCACATCGAGTGCTAAACATTGTATAAACCCATCTTTGATGCATATTTCCATTTGTAAATTCATAAACCCACATTTTCCTAAGTTTTGGTCTAAACCCACCATTTCATGTTATCAATGAGAAGAATCGCTGATCTTGTCAGATCAAACGGTCACTATAATCGTGCACTGGGGATTTTTCAAATGGGTAGATTGAAAATCCCATCTCCTACGTTCTGATCTGATTGGCCCTTTGTGTGTTTTAAATCCCAGTCCCTCTATTTTCCATATATCCAAGGCCCCGCAGTAGGGTGCCAAGATTTTTTGTATATAACTCGCCCCCTAAGCCAAAGCCTTTTTATTTCATAAATTTTTTGTTTTTATGTGTTATAAGGGGTTTTCTGTCGATTCATTATTTGAAGAAATCTCCACCTTTGATCCCAGATTAATCAACGGACCACACAGAATCGCATCAGCAACTTTCAATGGGCAAGTTTAATTATTTTGTTTACCACTTTCAATCGGTGATCTCCCGGTCAGCTATCAGCCGTTGATCTCCCTCCACCCAACCTAGATCCAACGGCCCACATCACTTCTTCCTCGAGCCCATTCTTCCACCTTCTGTGTTGTGTAACCAGCTCCAAAAATAGAAGAAAAGAGATGTAAACGCCTTAGAAATGAGCCACTTCGAGGGGGCAACCTCCAATACATTACATAAATGAACAATTCTTGGATGATACAATTCACAAAACCTCCTTTCTATATATAGGAGTCCATGGGGCCATAATGTAATCCTAGTGGGCCTCAATGTAATCCTAGCCGACCTAACAATAATAATTTAAGGGCACAATAATAACAAAATGGGGGTTACAAGGGTACAATAATAACAATAAGGGGTTTACACTAACAATAATAAGGGCTATACTAGTGATATAGGGACCTAACATGCCCCTCTCCTTCAAAAAAGTGTTGTCCTCAACACTTGAGTAGCTCCGGGTGCTTCTGTATAAAATTCTCATCATCCCATGTAGAATCTTCAGTGGGTAAGTTCTTCCACTTGATGAGATACTCTGAAATTGATCGATTCCGTAGTTGTCGAGTTATTTTTTCTATGACTGCTTCAGTTTCCAATATGATCTTCCCTTCCCCATCAAGTTCTGGCAATACTGTTTGAACTGGAAGATTTTCACCTATAACCTTCTTTAAGCATGAAACATGGAAAATTGGATGTACTCGCGAAGAAACAGGAAGCTCCAATTTGTATGCCATAGTACCAATCTTTTGCAACACCTTGTAAGGACCATAGTACTTTGGCGATAATTTATTATCCTTCTTTGCTTGCTTGAGGGGCATTTGTTTGTATGGTTGTAGCCGTAAAAATACCCAATCTCCTACATCAAAACTTCTCTCGCTACGATGTTGATCTGCCTGTTGTTTCATTCGATTTTGTGCCAAATTCAGGTTATCCTTTAAGAGTTGGAGAACTTCTTGCTGATGCTCGATGTGATCTTCTACTGCTTGAACCTTCGAATTTTCCCTTAAAGATGATGTGATGGATGGTGGATGATATCCATAAAGTGCCATAAATGGGGTAATTTTTGCTGCAGTATGGAAGGAAGTGTTATACCACCATTCAGCAAGAGGTAACCACTTGACCCATTGTGTTTGTTTATCAGATACAAAGGGAAACAACGAAGATATCCTTTAAACATTTATTTACTATCTCGGTTAACCATCAGATTGAGGATGATAAGATGAGCTATGAGCTAATTAGTACCCAAACAAGAAAATAACTCCGTCAAAAATTTCAGTAAAGTAGGATCTACGTTTAATCGCTCACAATAACCCTTGGGCTTCCATGTAACTTTGAATTAAATCTTGTCCATAAATGGAGTAGCAAGCGTACTTGCTTTAAATGGATGAGATAATGCACAAAAGTGTGCATACTTGGTAAGTCTATCAACTACCACCATGATGACACTCTTTCCTTCGGACTTAGGTAAACGTGATAAAATCCATTGAAATATCCTCCCAACGTTGACTGGAATGGATAAAGGTTGTGAAGTCCTGGGGTCTTAATTGTTTTCCACTTTATTAAATTTGTTGGCAAACCAAACATTCCACCACAAACTTTCAAATATCAGATTTAAGGCCATCCCAAAAAAATTCTTTCTTCACCATTGGTAAGTTTTCAAAATCTGAGTGTCCTCTAAAGGAGAAGTGTGCGATTCCGAAAGAATCTTTTGTTTTAGTTGGGAATTCTTACAAAGAATGTAAACGTCTTGTACCATAAAGGAATCATTTTTTTCCAACTAAATGTATCGGATGTACTAACTGTACTGACTTTCGAATGAGTATCCATACATCTTTGTCTTCTTCCATTCATCTCTTGATTATCAATACGGTTGGATAATAGAAATGGCACAAAGCAATGCTTCCACCTCTTCATTCTTTCTTGAGAGTGCATACGCAACAACATTCGAAACTTTCCTTTTTTGTAGATTAACAAAGTCGTAGCCCAACATCTTTGTGACCCATTTTTGTTGTTCTTCGAAAGCGATAGTCTTTGTTTAAAAAGTGTTTAAGACTATCATGATCAGTTTTTACCTTGAAGTGTCTTCCCATTAGGTAAGTTCGCCATTTCTTTAGTGCATGTAGTATTGCTAACATTTCCTTCTCATAAATGAGTTCTTGTAAATACTTTCCTTTGATTGGACGACTTTCAAAAGCAATGGGTCTTCCTTCATTGTACACCCAATTCCATTTCTACGAGGCATCACATTCCACAATAAAGGTTTTTGTGAAGTCTCGGGTGTAGCTAAGACCGGTGCTAGGCACATTGCCTCTTTAAGACGTTCCAAGGTATAGTTGCTTCGGGAGTCCATGAAAATGCATCTTTATTCAATAATGTTGTTAGAGTCTTTGCCCCTATTCTCCCATAATTCTTAACAAACTTGCGATAATACCCGTGCTCCAGAAATCCCCTCTGGCTTGCTTTATGGTTGTAGAACTTTTCCATTCCTTAATGGCTTTAATTTTGTTAGGGTCCACTTTAACCCCCCTCGTGAGATACAATATGACCCCGAGATATTCCACCTCTTGTACTCCAAAGAAACATTTGGACTTTTGCATATAATTGTTTCTCTTGCTGATAGTTTGAGCACCACATTGTCAACATGTTCAACATGATCCTTCCAAGACCTCGCAATTTATTATATCATCAAAATACTAGCACAAATTTTCTAAGGAAGGGTTTGAAAATGGAATTCATCGACGCAAATGTAGAAGGTGCATTGGTAAGGCTCCAAAAGGTATGACCAAAAATTCATAATGACCTCATGAGTTCGAAATCTTGTTTTGGAATATCTTCGAGTCTTCATTCTAATTTGATGATATCTGAACGAAGATCAACTTGGTAAAATAAATTGCTCCATGTAATTCATCCAATAATTCATCAATCACGGGAATGGGAAATTTGTCTTTAATGGTGAGCTTATTGAGCTCCTAATCAGGACATTCGCCATGATCCATCCTTCTTGTGTACCAACACTACGGGAAGCGAGAGAAAGAACTTTGGTTGGGTTGAATTATACCCGCCTCTAACATTTACGCAATCATACGTTCAATTTCGCTCTTTTGGAAGTAAGGATATCTATAAGACGATGTTTGGAGGAACACTTCACGGAATCAAATGAATAGCATGATCATGATCACGAATAGGTGGGAGTCCTTTGGGAGTTTCAAACACCTTGGAATGATTGTCCAAGACTTGTTGGAGATGCGAAATAGATGATTTTGATGTTGGAACTTCTAGTGAGCATAATTGTGCAATTACGCCTCGGCTTGTTCTTTATTCCCAGAAGCTTTGTCATGACATTAGAGCTTATTATCCTTCACGGCTTCCACATGATACACGTAATTCAACTTCCTTTCCTTCGAAAAAATTTCAAGAAAAGTTCTTGAAAATTAAAGCTACCGTCCCCAAAGATTGTAACCATTGTACTCCTAGTACAACATGACACCTCCATAGGAATGGCAAGCATTGGACTAGTCAATACATATTCCCCCATGGTTAGCTTGATATTATGGCATTTTCGGGCTTGAATTTATAGTTCCTCCATTTGCAACCATCATGACGTGCAGTGCGGGTATAGGAAACAATTTAATTCCTTGGCTACCTTATAATGAATAAAATTATGGGTGCTACCTGAATCAATCAACAACTTATTACCCTTTTCTTCTTTATATGTCAGCTATCTTGAGAGTTTTAGGAGTGGTAATTCCTGCCGATGCATTACACCATATGGTGAGATTCATTTCTTCCTCTTCTAGGCGTGAATTTCTGAGTCATATATCCTCTTCTTGTTCATTTTCTTCTTCTTCTTCACAATCTATGTAAAATAATTTCTTCTCGACACCTTATGACCTTTAGTGTATTTGCTATATCACAAGCGTAGCAAATCCTTTCATCTTTTTCTTCCAATTGTTGTGGTGTCAACCTTGTAGGTTGTGGAAATCTAGGAGTAGCAACACTTCCTTCTTTATAGAATTAGTGGTAGGCTTCCTTGTCGCCATAATTTTACATTCAACTTTTCTAGCCAACTGAATGCCTTCTCAATGAATCGGAGTTCCAAAACCCAGCGAACTTCATGTTGGATGTTATCCTTTAAAGTGCCTAGGAAGAGATCAAATCCTGTGTTCTATACGTAAGATCAGTTACCCTTATATTCAATTTTTGGAAGTCCTCAATGTCTTGCCCCACTAAACCCTTTTGTTTGAAGGAGATTTATCAATTGGAGTAAAGAAGGTGTTGCTCTTTGTATCCTCATAATGTGCTATCATTTCCTCAGTAAAAATTGACCAAGTGACAATTTTTTTACGGGAGCAAAGCCATTGATACCATACAAATGTATTTTGTTCTAAATGTAAAGTTACTTGATGTACCTTTTTGCGTGTTTTGCACGTTATGGAGATCAAAATATTGCTCCATCTGTAGTATCAATATTCTGGGATCCTTTCCATCAAAATTCCTCATATCCATTTTTGGAATATGGTGGTTCTTAAGCCAACTTGATCGAGTTTATGGAATCATGATTAACATTTATTTTGTTCTCATCGGGGAGGTTCTTCTCCTATATTTCATCATTAGGAATCATTTACGGTTTTTAAGCTTGTCATCAAGCCTTCCATGTATGCTTTTAGATCATTCTTCATGTCATCCATCTTAGCTTCCATGCCGACTTCCATGCCATCCATGTTAGCTTCCAAACCATTCATCTTAGTTTCCACGCCTTTCTTCAAAACTTCCATTTCATTTTTTGTTGTTCTTTGCGAGAGCGAAATTTGTTGCATTTGCTCTTGTAATTTTGACATGTCATGTTGCCATTCTTCATCTTCATGAGTAATAGTAGAGCCTTATAAAGGCTTAATGGGTGTTGAATTATTTTTAGGGGCCATTTCAGACTCCAATATTGATAGCTATTCTACAATAGGCCCTTGCAATCAATTCAACTTGATTCTTCAAACAAGACTTATGCAATTCGGAAAAAAAATACACACCTTTTACTAGCTTTGAGGAGCTCGATATTGAAATTGTATTATCTCTGTGCTTGAAAATCTTAGATATCTGAAATTCATCCCTGTAGTAGCCCTCTGAAGCTTCTTTCAAATTCCACAGGTCTGACTTGATTTTGATGCTCCAAGACAAAGTTGTGTCCAATCTCCCACAATGACCTAATTCTGGACTAGTTCAGTAGAGCGAACTTGTACGACTTGCCACGTGTCACTGTTTTGTCCTTTGTCTCTGAAATTGATAGCGAAGCAACTACAGGCTGTGTACCTATGACCAATTTTGACGGCAGTCCAATCCAATCTTCAGAGAGAGAGTTATTGAACTTTTCCCACGATCACCTCTTTGAGATGAAATTCAGGAGCCTGAAAAAGTACTACCTTCCACAGATCATATCTCCAAAACTATTTCGAACCAAGTTCTGAAATTTTTTGATGAATTTCCTCAGGATTTCAGCTTCACACCATATGAATTGCAGACTCTGACCCTTCGTACAAAAAAATTTATAGCGCAAATGCCACGATGACCTGTTTATGAGCCTGAAAAAATACCTAACTTCCACAGATGATATCTCCTCAACTATTGCGAACCAAGATCTGAAAATTTTAGAAAACCGTCCTCAAGATTTCAGCTTCGCACCCTAAAAATTGCAGCTTCTGAAGCTTCGTAGAAAAAAAGTTATAGCGAAAATTCCACGATGACCTGTTTGGAGCAGCGAAACCCTAGAATCCCAAAGCTCTGATACCAAATGTTGTGTAACCAACTCAAAAAGAGAAGAAAAGAGATATAAACGCCTTAGAAATGAGCCATTTCGAGGGGGAAACCTCCAATACATTACATAAATGAACAATTCTTGGATGATACAATTTACAAAACCTCCTTTCTATATATAGGAGTCCATGGGGCCATAATGTAATCCTAGTGGGCCACAATGTAATCCTAGCCGACCTAACAATAATAATTTAAGGGCACAATCATAACAAAATGGGGGTTACAAGGGTACAATAATAACAATAAGGGGTTTACACTAACAATAATAAGGGGCTATACTAGTGATATAGGGACCTAACATTCTGACCTCTTGATTCATCCCCTGCCGTCGATCTAATCTGCAGATCGATGGTCTACAACCGATTGCATCGGCGCCATTCAACGTTCTTCCCCCGCCGATTGCCTACCTTCAATTGCATCTGGACCATCCACGTGTCCAGATCGGATGGTCCAGATTGCATCTCCCAACTTTGGTTTAACTCATGTGCCCTGCTTCATAATTCTTTCAGCCAAATCTCGGTCTTTAATCTCTGCAGATCAATGGTCCTTCTTCACCCTTTCTCCGCCTATATATTATTTCGTTTTAACCCCAGTTTTTATCCTGGTCGTTGATCCTGTACATCCAATGGCTCATATAAACCCTGATAGGCCCAAACCATGTGGGTCCTGCCTCCCTCCAGATTTGATCTCCACCGTCTATCTCTTGATCGAACGGTCCATAATAAAACCTCCGCACCTCCTTCCGCCTGCGCATATATCCAATATTGCACTCACCCCTACTGTAAAATCTAAGACTTCAGATCCAACGTCCAATGCGCATCTTCACGTAGATTGAAGCACGAATGTTAATCCCCAAAATTTACACGATATAAGTTGTTTTGAAATGCCACGTGTTGGGAAGGAATGCATATCACGTTCGAAAAGGAAATACCAGCTACCCACCATTTTATCGCGTGATACTGTTGGTTTTCTCTCCCAAAACCACTTTTCCCCATTTGCACTATGATCTATCGCATTCTTTCCCCACCGTTGATATCTGCAGATCAACGGCTCGTGTTTAATCTCTCATTACACTATCGTCCTCCACCTTTTCCAAAGGGTTTTCAACGAGAAATCTCCGTCACTGATCTCGTGGCCTAATCTCATCCGACGGCCCACGATCATCCTGAAACCCCAATTTCCATTTTAACGCATATTTCTTCCGCCA
>JAXQQM020063721.1:0-53952 GCA_034641835.2 Pinus albicaulis
CTGGAAGGAAAGAGGTTGTTATAGCATCATTTCTCACCTTGACATGATTCATGACTGCTACATGGCTTTTTGGGCACCCATTCCTACAGACTTGGACAAATTCACTCAAAAACATTGTAAAATCCTCCATACGCGACTATGCCCGTGTTTTTCCGCGTGTATATGCGAGTACAGCTAGACTTTTCCGCGTATGCCATTAAAATGATTAAAAAATATATAAAAAATCCCTAATTTCGCGCTGGGTTGATGGCTACTCAGGTAGTTCAACCACCCCAGCCCGTGGCCAACTGTTTCCAACTGCTGAAACTACTTGGAGGGACTATAAAAAGCCCTCATGTGTATGGCCTAAGAGAGAGAGAGAGTTATTATTATTATACTCTGTTGGTATTCCCTATCCAAGTCTGATTCCCCGTGCCTCCTGCACTTTCCCAGTTCATTATAGGAAACCCTTGTTTCCTTGAGATACACATCCCTTTATATGTTATCTCGTATGCACCAGTTTGGAAGGAGTCTTAGCGAGGCAGGGGCTGGACGGATCCGGACGACGGTCTGCGAAGGCCTTGGAAGGATCAGGTGATCTCTCCTCTTGATTACTTTTGTACGTACTATTTATAATACAGAAGTATCATGTTGTTCCCGAAATAAACGTGTTAGTGTATGCTTTAATGTATGAGAATATTTGTTATACAAGCATTCATTATGATTTATTTAATGTTTTATATGAATCTCACTAACATTTAGAGTAGAAATATGCTGTACAACTTGTCCTTTGTGCTGGTTTCTTCTTGTATTTCAAGTTAAGGAGGAAGGACGGTTGTAGGGAGTTTGGACTCCACGTGGATCTACTCCAAACGTAGGACCAACGGGTAAACCTTTCATTCTGCTCTATTTGGTTTTTCTGAACGTGCATGGTTGTGTGAGTCTCTGTTAAGTAGTACGCCCCTGCTCTGTGGAGGTTGTATCCCAACCAACCTCTAGGGTGTTAATTCCCCGAAACAGAACTGGCGACTCCACTAGGGATCACAGTTTTGTGATTCTCCTGTTGGGTTGTTTCAGCTGTTTGGTAGGTTGCCAACAATTTCATCTGTCTTTTACAGTCCAGTTTATTTTCTTGCAGTCAGTCTGAAGTCTTGGTGTCTTTCCTAGGCTTTTACTTTTTGTTTTTCATTATCTTTCTTTGTATACGCTCGTTTGTCTGCACACAGTCGCGTATACACGCGAGTCTGTCTAAAAGGAACCGCGTATACGCGAGTTTCCCTTAACACAGACGCGTATACACGCTGGTTGCATAACTGCAAGGTCGCGTATACCTAGGCAGATTTTGAAATTTTGGGTTTATTGGATTTTTGGTCCTTTCTGGCTGTGGAGGCCTGTGTATACAGTGTCTCTGTGTTTACTGGAGTGTGAAGGAAGTGGTTTCAAGTCTAGTTTCTCTTTCGTTTGTCCGAAAACTAGTCTTTTGGCAAAAAGTTTTGTTTTGGTGCTGGCACTCCTGGATTGAGTTCCAAGATCGCTTTCTGAGCATTCTTGGCTGTTCTGCTTTATTAGAACAGAGAGCTTCTGCTCACTGACTCGCTCCTATCTTTGTGTTGTGCTTTGCATTGCATTTTTTGCTTTGTTTTCGATTGGTTTTCTTGAGTTTCATAGGCTAGGGTTTTGTTGCAATTTTCGAAGAACTTTTCTTGCTTCTTTGGAGTCTTTTGTTGCAACGAGTTTGCACTATTTGTCTAGGTTGGTTGATTGAGTTTTTGGTCTTCCATTGCTCTTATTGATCTTGCTATCATTAGCACTATAGGGTTTGGGGGCATTGTTGAAGCTTATGCTTGAAATTCGGTCTCGTTTTGGCTTGGATTGTGATAGTTGTGCTTGGTCTTGTTGAGCTCTTGTTTTATAAAACTAAAAAGCCCAAAAAACATTTGTTTTGCTTTTTGTTTTTTGCATTTCAAAAACTCAAAAAACATTGTTGCTTGTTTTTGTTTTTGTTATCGCATTTTCATTTTCGTTTGGTCATATCTTTTGGAGCTTTTTGTGAAGTTTCTTGCTTCTAGTTTTCGACTTGATTTTGAGGAGAAGTTGTCATTTGGTTTCTTCTTCTTCTTGTTGAGTATTCTGCTGTCTTATATTAAGAGTTCTTGTTTTCAAGAATTGGCTTTCTGGACAACAAAAGATGAGTTAAAACTGAAGGAGCTTTTTGGGAAATTTCACCTTGTTTCAAGAGACTTTTGCATCTTAGAATTTACATGCTTGTAGTGATTTGCATTAGGTGCATTGAATCATTTAGTTAGCTTCTTAGTTTTTGTGAGTGTGAGTTTGCAATTCGAAAAGAAAAATACAATTTTTTTTAGTCTCGTAGAACCTCTATAGAGATTACTTTTCATCGAAAGACAAAGAACTGCATGTGCATGTAGTCAGGTTTTTATTAATTTCTTTTGCGTCAAAACACCATTGGTTTCATCTCCATATCCTTGTGACTTAATATAACAGCCCTTAAAATAAGAGATTTAATCTAAAATCAACTAGCAAGTTTTACTAAGTGTCAATCACCAACTAGCTAGGTTGTAGGGCCTTGGAATAGGTGAGTGGAGAGTTAACTCTCCAAGGCCACTCAAACAAACATAGAAGTTGATTAATTGAGCGAAATCCAACTCCGTGAGGTGGACTGGAAAAGATCTCATCCGAGAGTCAAGCGCGAGGGGAAGTGAAGGTTAAGAAGAGGGATACCCCCCCTCCGATTAGCTGAATCTGACCTCAAGACCGTTCCGCCCAGCTTCTGATACGGATTGGTGTCCATAGTTACTGTTCCTAGGTTCCACACAGGTGACTGCGGGGGGGAATACCCGTGGTACCTGAGGCAGACGTCGCATCACTTTCAGCAGTACTTCTGGGGGGTGCCCTTGCGAAGCTTGGGTGCTTGAGCCAGCAAAGGCTGTCGTTAGGAGGTCGGCGTAACTGTTTCTAATACCTTCGCTAGTTGTTCTGGGCCCTAATCATCCCAGACTGCTTTCGGAAGGCCCTATACTTCGCTTTCCTGTATTTTGGTGTCCGGTCCCCATCACCCGGAGCGGAAATACTTGGAGGTTGTTTGCTTGCTGTTTCTCAGGGATTTCTTTTTTAGTGAGTGCTCTTTTCTCCTAGCTTGCCTAGATTTTCAATTTTTTGAGTCTAATTAATAAAATCTATAAAAGTGGCTGATCAAGCGCCTCGACGTTCGAGGAGAATTCGGGGGTTATCTCCCGACAGTGCAGAGCCTTCTTCGAGAAGGCGTAGGAGCGATTTAGCTGGTGGTTACCACCCAGTAGCGTCTGCCGCAGTGGAGAGTGATCCTCCACAAAGGTCTGAAGGTTTCGTTGCTGATTCCGGTGTCGGTTCCGAGAGGAGCGTTCCGCTCACCTCGCGAGTTCTTTTTCCTCAGGAAGAAGATTTTCAGATAGAAGATATACCTGAGCCTCCTGCTTCAGGTCCATCTCCTCTTCCTCCTGATCATCCGTTTGTTCTTCAGTACATCGGACCGGAGTCTGAGAGACCGCCGGACCTTCCATATCATTCTTATCTTTCGATGGCCACGACTGGGAACGCGGCTTCTACCATGAGTGCTGCAGGCATTCAGACCCCTGCTTCAGTCGAGGCAGGGGCACTATTTCTTCATCTTCGATTGCTTTTAGCACTGCTATGTCTGGCTCTGGGTTCACCCAGGCATACGCTTCTCATTCTGGTCCCTTCTGTTCAGGGATGTCCATTAGTGGAAGTCCCTCGTTTTCCTCTTCCGCCGGTGCAGTTGGATCCACGCCCATGTCTAACATGGCTAGTGGATCAGCTTCGTTCCAGGGTTTCCCCTTTGGGACTAGGCATATACCCAGTTCCAATCCTTCTTTAGGGTCGTTTCCTTTTACGTCCCAGACCCAGAGTTTCAACCCTTGGTCTGGGGGGCAAAGTTCGACCACTTTTACAGGATGGAATCCTGTCTTTACAACGGTTGGGGCAGGGAATCAGTTCTTCGCGGGTCATCAAGGGAATGCTTCTTTCCCTTCTTCGAGTGCTTATCAGTCTTTTTCTCCTCTGTCTAATGCATGGAACCCCTACCAGGGGCTTTCCTCTTCAGTCAATACTTCAGCGGGGGGAACTGGTCTAGGTTTTGGTAACTCGGCATGGGGAGGAGGTTCTTCTCCGTTTTCTACGAGTCCTTTCTGGCAGCCTGGTGCCTCATCAAATCCAGGCTATTCTTTTCAGAATGTTGGAAATCCATCCCATCAAGGATGGAATTCTCAGGCTCCGCCTCGATTACCGTTTCTGGCAACGTTAAACTTGCCAGACTTTTTGAAGTTAACTAATGACCCGATTCGGTATAGTCCGGGGTGGCCTCCGGTCCCAACCAAACTTCCTTCAGACATTCCTAAGTTTGAAGGTAAGAATGGTGAAGATCCGGCAGACCACATCACCACTTTCCACTTATGGTGCTCATCGAATCCTTGATCGATGACTCGATCAGGTTGAAGTTGACCCCAGGTGCACCCTAGCGGGAATCTTTACTTAAATGGTATATATCATATAGAGCTCCTTTGAGAGACGGGATTTCGCCACATTTGGAGAGCGGCATCACTTTTCTTAACCGACTTTTCGGTTACTGTCAGATATGAGGCTGGGACCGAACTCCTGGCTAATTTTAAGCAGGATGACGCAACTCACATTTCTGATCACATTCAGGAATGGAGGAGAAGGAAGAGGCTTATCAAAGCCCATATTCCAGGTGAGTTCCTTCTCAAGTGGTTTTTGAAATCGCTTCAGTCAGACATTTCAAAGGATGTATCCTTATCTGGGGTATTTTCCGAGGAGCAGGCCATTTTTAGGGCCCAACAGTTAGAACTGATCTATTCTCAGTCTGGGGTACTTTATAAGTATTTGCCCAATGCTCCTCGCTCCAAGTTGGACTTATCGAAACCCAAACCTGGTCCGCATGGTGACGGGCTTGTCGGATCGGTCAACAGTAGTGCAGCCAGCCTGCTTTCTCAATTACGAGCGGTTGTCTTTACAATCTGCTCATACTGTGAGCTGTGCACTATGAGTCATCGCCTTCCCAGTCTTTGTCCATAAATGTTGTCCAAGCTTCTGATCCCAAAGGAAATCAACAATCCGATGGGAAGAAGAAGGGACGAAATAACAAGAAGAAGGGCAAGAACGGGAAGGGTACTGCGAATAAAACCAACGAGCATGTTGGTGAGGGTCCAAAGGAGAAGAAGAAAGTGAAGTTTCCGTGCAAGTTGTGTACCGGAGACCATCTCACGCACCTTTGCCCTAAAATTCAGGATGCACAGTGCTTGTTAGCCCAACAAGGTTCTTCTAGTTCCCAGGCTGTGTTAACAAACCCTTTTCCCCAAGGGCAATAATTAGTTGTTGGCGCGAATCAAAATCCTGGGGCTTCCTCTGGGGGCACCCAGGAAGGGGAAATTCCGTCGAACATTTTCATGATGAGTGCTCATGCGGATATCGCTACGAGATCCCGTGATTATGGCGGAGAAGAGTCTTCGAAAGCTAAGGATACTCCTGATGATACTGAGCCGCTTCAAATTACGAAGCCTACTGTTGAGTCTATGCCTCGGATGCCCAAAGCATCTTCTAAGCGATCAACGATTAATCCAAATGCTAGGGCTTCCCAGAACTACTCGATTGTGGAAGATCTGGCGTAGAGTCCTTGTGCTATGTTAGCTTTAGAGGTACTCCGGTCTTGTCGAATCTCGAACGCGGTGCTTTGCTTACTTGCCATTGGGGCTGTTGATCCGAAAAATTCTCTTCGATTACTTTTGATATGGCTAACTTTAAGAAGAGACTTCCTCATCATATGGCCTTCCATAATAAATCATCGTATCGGAAGACTAATTTCTTTCGCACGGTTGTTGATGAGGGTGCTTCTACTTGCGTGATGTATCTCGCATCTTGGAGAACACTTGGATCTCCCAATTTGTTCCACATCCCCAACGCATTCTTCTTGCATTCGATGGTCATTCTCACGAGGGCCCCATGGTATTGTCCCAGCTTTGCCCATACGTGTTGGGGGAAAAACCTTAGTTAACATAGAGGTTGAGGTAGTGGATCCCGGCCTTGGACTACAGCCTTGTTGGGGAGGAAGCCCCGGATATATGATATGGATGCTATTGCATCCTCACTATTTCGAATAGTATGTTTCCCCCACGAAGGGAGGATAGTTACGGTGGATCAACTGGACTGTCCTCCTGTAGACCTGGATGCGCCTTCTGACTCATCTGTGCCTAAGTTGGATAATACTAAGGCGCCTGTCGAGAATCTGGGAGTTGGAATGTATTCTTCCCCGATGGGTTCTTTTGATCTTCCTCCTCCTAAGGTGTCTATTAATGCTATTTCATCCTCCAAGGCTCCCCTTCGAAGAGAGTTCTTTCGAACTCATTATTTTTCGGACCCTTGGACCTTACCTTCCCCAACCGCCACTTTGGAGGAAGGGCAAGTGGGTGGAATGGCATTCCCGATTTCTGCAGCTGAGATTGCATATCAGTCTGTTGTTGACACTGCAGAGTCTGATCCAGCTCCTCCTTCGCCGGAAGAGTTGGATGGTGATGTGGCTCCGGCTTGGACGCTTACTTCTTCTTCTGCCCAGGATTGTCTAGATACCACTCTTCCATCTGAAGAGGCCATCCTGGAAGCAATGACAGGTATAGAGAGACCGTGGGATGACTTGCATCATCGGTCTTACTTCCTACCCGACTTGAGCGAAGTCGAAGCTAGTTTTCCAAGTCCTCAGTCTCCTGGACCTGTTCACCCAGTCTTGAGCCCCTTAGCACCAGCACAGGTTTATGCTGAAGGGAACATGGCTGTGATCTCTCCTACTATCCCGGTGAAAATCTCCAGGAATCCCAACATTATCGAGAACGTTTTCATTGGAGCTGAATGTTCCCATGAAGAGGTTCAAATCTATACCGAGCTCTTCAAAGAGTATAGGGATGTTTTTTCTTGGTCTTATGAGGAAATGCCTGGCATAGACCCATCTATCGTCCAACATGAGATCAAGACGTATGAAAACGCTAAGCCGGTCAGGCAAAAACTTTGTCCGGTTAATCCTAGGAAGGCAGCAGCTATCAAAGCTGAAGTTGAAAAGCTGCTTAAGGCGGGATTCATTTTCCCAGTTCCTCTGACTGAATGGGTTTCAAACCCCATTCCGGTAGATAAAAATCAAGGAACGATTCGAGTGTGAATCAATTTCAGAGACCTGAATAAGGCGTGTCCTAAAGATAATTACCCCACACCTTTCATTGATCATATTATTGACGAGTGTGCCGGTAACGAGATTTTTTCCTTCATGGACGGTTTTTCTGGTTATAATCAAATTACTATCCGTCCAGAAGATCAACATAAGACCGCATTTATTTGTCCCTGGGGTACGTTTGCATATAAGAAAATGCCTTTTGGTCTGAAAAATGTTGGAGCTACTTTTCAGCGGGCCATGTCTTACGCCTTCCACGACATCAAGAAAATTATCGAGGCATACTTAGATGATCTAGCTGCTCATTCTCGAAAGAGGATGGATCATCCTGGTCACCTCCGGCAAATATTTGAAAGATGTCGTTTTTATAAAATTCGTTTGAATCCGGACAAGTGCGTTTTCGCGGTAACATCCGGTCGGCTGTTGGGATTTATCGTGTCTAGGGAAGGGATAAGGGTAGATCCCTTCAAGGTTGAGGCAATACTTCGGTTTCCTCCCCCGTCTTCAATCCGTCAGCTTCAAAGTCTCCAAGGGAATTCTAATTTTCTTCGGAGGTTTATCATCAACTATGCTGAGATTACAAAGGGATATATGAGACTGTTGAAGAAAGGAGTTCCTTTTCTTTGGGAGGACTATGCTCAGCGCTCATTTGATGCCTTGAAAAAGGCATTGACCTCTGCTCCTTTACTGAGTCCACCCGATTATAGCAGAGATTTTCTTTTGTATCTGGCTACAGCAGAATCTACCATTGGTATGGTTCTGGTTCAGGAGGATGATGCTCTGGCTGAGCATGTTATTTACTACCTTAGTCGAGGGCTAGTAGGACCTGAACTGCGATACACCCCGATAGAAAAATTAGCCTTAGCAGCAGTCCATGCTGTGCAGCGACTCCGGCATTATATTATTCTTCGCAAAACTTATGTCTTGGCAGCTGCCAATCCATTTCAGTTTGTCCTTAGCAGGCGAGTGATTGGGGGCAAATATAATAGGTGGATTGTGATTTTACAAGAATTTGATCTCGAGTTCATGTCTGCCAAATCCAAGAAGTCATTAGTCTTTGCGGAATTGATCTCCGAGTTGCCTTGTGGAGAGGAGATGATATATGATGAGTCCTTTCCGGACGAACACTTGTTTTTAATCTCTCCACAAGATCCTTGGTATGGGGATATCATTGTGTATCTCCAGACTGCGAAGTTTCCCTCTTCTTTTTCGAAAGATGAGCGTCGTAAGCTGCGTCACTTAGCTAAGAATTATCTGATTATTGGTGATGCTTTGTACCGTCGAGGGGTTGATTCAATCCTAAGACGCTGCTTAACTTTCGAAGAAGCTGAGGCTGTGCTCAATGATTCTCACAGTGGAGCTTGTGGGGGTCATTTATCTGGGCTTGCTACAGCTCAAAAGATTTTGCGTGCTGGATACTTTTGGCCCTCGATTTTCAAAGATTGTATTGAATCGGTCAAAAAGTGTCATCTGTGTCAGGTTTATACTCGAAAAATGCGCACTCATCCAGCTCCGCTTTTTCCAGTCGTTACTGTCGGTCCCTTTACAAAGTGGGGTATTGATTATACTACTTGTAACCCGCCTTCGGCTAAAGGTCACAAGTACATTATCGTAGCAGTAGACTACTTTACGAAGTGGGTCAAGGCTATGCCTACTTTTGGGAATGATGGTGAGACTGCAGCTCTGTTCCTTTTCAACCAGGTTATCGCTCGTTTCGGTATTCCTAGAGAGATTGTCACTGACCATGGCAGTCATTTTCAGAATAGTATGATGGCTGAGTTGGCTCTCAAATTGGGTTTCCGGCAGGAGCATTCATCTCCATATTATCCTCAGGCCAATGGGCAAGTGGAAGCCGTGAATAAATCCTTGAAGACAATTCTTCAACGGACAATTGATAAACATAGATCCAACTGGAACATTATGCTATATCCTGCACTCTGGGCATACAGGACGTCAGTTAAAACTGCAACTGGCTTTACTCCGTTTCAGTTAGTCCACGGGGTGGAATCCGTATTTCCTATCGAATGCGAGATTCCTTCCCTTAAATTAGCTGTTGAGCTTCTTCCTGACACTTCTAGTCTGGCAGAGCGGCTTCTTCATCTGGAACATCTTGATGAGCAGCGTCGAGATGCCGCCACGTTGAATGAAGTGCATAAAAACCGAGTCAAAGTTCAGTACGATAAGGCGGTTAAGCCTAGGGTCTTTTCCGAAGGTGACCTTGTTTTGGTCTATGCCCAAGAAAAAGATGCCTTGGGGGCAGGAAAGTTTAAATCAATGTGGTATGGCCCCTATATCGTTAAAAAGGTCCTTAAGAAAGGAGCTTATACTTTGGTTGATTTCGAAGGGAACGAGTTGTCGGAGCCCCGAAATGGGCTCTATCTTAAGAAGTATTATGCCTAGGCTTTGGCCTGGCATCTTGCTTTGTATATATTTGTAGTTTTTGCTTTATACATATCTGATTGATTTTCGATTTTTGATGAGTTGTTGATGTTTTTTGATCTTCTTTGGCAGGTTGTGTTGGATGTTATGAGTCATTTTGGTTTCACCGATGGTGCTAGTAGACACACCCGGAACTTAGCTTTCGCGACTTGGGTGCTTCATTATCCTTCCGGTCAGCTGTTGGTATCAAGAGGGGTCTGCATTGGTCCTGCTTCCAATAATGTAGCAGAATACACTGCAGTCATTCATCTACTCTTGGAGGCAATATCTTTGGGTGTTGATTCGTTGGTAGTTTTCTTGGACTCCCAGCTGGTGGTGTCGCAGTTGAACAACACTTATCGGGTACGAGATCCAGTTTTATTACGATTGTTCTTGAGGGTACGTTTGTTACAAAGGTCATTTCAATTTTTAACATTCATTCATATTCCTCGAGTTGACAATTGGTTTGCTGACTCATTAGCTAATCAAGCTTTAGATTGGCATATTAATCATTCAATACAATAAAATCTAATCATCAAAAACATCATACATTTGATACATTTATCACATCACATCAAATATCGTTGTATATATCATCTGAGTGTCAAAAAAATTTACAAAATTTGGATCCATAAATGCCGTACAAAACTTGGGCTTATGCCCCATCATGTTCAGTCTCAAAAATATACAGTCATCTAAAATATAAAATCTGTCTACTCCTGAGGACCCTGCCCAGAAGTCGTGTTCCTATAGAATATCACTGCAGTGGCTACACGACGAAATAGTCTAACCCAGTCACGGGGTACTCCTATAACCCGTCTCTGGATGGCTTCTGGAAAGTCCTCCACGGCAGCCAGAGGGATTTGGCGGGTCAATCCCTCCAAGTTTCTCTGCACGGCCTGGAGTGTCCTGTCAGAATCCGCTGGCTCCGCCTCACCTCTGCGGCGCTTGTGACGTGCTAGGCCCTCAGGACGAATTGGTCCAACATCTGAAACATGATCATTTTTACTTGTCAGTCATTATGAATCCAATCCAAAAACATGTTTGTTTTTCATTTTTCATACACATTTGAAAATAAAAAAAAAAATCATATAAGTTAAAAAAAATTTGCAAAACTTACCGACTGCTCCCCATGCTGCTCCGGGTGGAAGTACTAGATCTGGATCTCCTTGGAAATCCATCCCGGCATAGGGATAGTCGTCCACTGCGATGCTCTGTTCTCTCCACCACAGGAAGAACTCATCGTCCCAGGTGGTTCGGGGTACCTCGCTGCCCCCCAGTCTCTTCATCATGTCTGCCCAACGGGCAATTCTTGGGTCCCGCGGGCTGCTGATAGTCGAGATGACTCTGGGTCTCAAAGCTGGAACTCTCTCGAAGAAGAATGTTGTCAAAATGGTCCCATAGCCAAAGTGTTTTGTCTTTGTTTGGCGAATAGAGGTCAGATGTTGTTTCATATTCAGTAGCAGGGCCGTGCACCAATCATACACATGAATTAAGCACTCTACAGCTATGCTCATGTGCGTCCTGGACGCCTGATGTAGTGAGGCAGATCCTTCCACTCTGCCGATGGTGAACAGGAGGATCTTTATGTGCAAATCCCTGATATCTCTAATTGCAATCTGTGTTCCAACCTTCTTGGAATTCTCTACGCAATAGATTTGGACATAGTCTTCCACGATCAACCCTCCCAGGGGTTTTCCGTGAAGATCTACTGGGTCTCCCCTCCTGGAGAGTCCAGTGATGAAATATATATCCTCCACTTCTATGCGTAGTGGCATCTAATCAATTATGAAGCAATCCTGATCTGGTTCCCAGTAATTTACGAGCATTTCAAGCAATCGCACATTACTTTTCATATTGGGCATTTTAAAGAATTTGAACAATCCATAGTTTCGGAGGACATTTTGTGCTGCGCGATCCTGCATGACCTCTTGGTCTATTGCGCTATGCTCACGTTCCCTCCATGAGATGGTCATCCTGAGAAATTTCATCAAAATTTGCATTAGAAACACTTTTTTGGAATTCGGACCTGCGCATACGCTACTTTCCCTGTGCACAGTCGCGTGTATACGCGACTTGCCTTCATTGAACCCGCGTATGCGCAGATACGCATTTTTTAAGAAGGGTTTCCAGGCAAAAAATCACTTAATTTTAATTTTCAAACGGACAAAATGAATAAACAGGATGATTAAGGAGCCTACCCGAAGTTTCGCTGAATTCCGACGGTCGGTTGTTCCTGATTTGACGAAACAAGTTTTTAGCTCCAGAGCTCTTTTTCCAAATCAGCTATGCAATAATGAACCAATTGAAAGGTAATTTGTGTATTTATGGCTAAAAAATTGAAAATTTTTGCAAAAATTTCCTTATGCTTATTTTTTCGATCTATCTTATGCTGTATAACTCGATTGCTTGGAAGTGCCCAGTTTGGTATGTTTTCAGGTACATTTTGACGATTTTGAGACTTTTCCCGGTTTTTGATCCATGATTTCCGACTCTTCACGGCAGGTATATGATCTTCACTGGCATATAGGTTAGGGAATCACTTTCCGTTGCATCTTGCATTCTAGCCTCCATACCGATCACTTGCCTTAGGGTCGATCCCATCAGGCCATGAGCATTACACCCATTTCACTCGCCGATTTTTAATCATGACTTGATGGTAGAGCCTTCCCTTACATGGGCTTCCTAGTTAGTTCCTCGCTATCACTTGTTGCCCATGCTGCTTTTTATGTAGGCTCGGGAGTCCTCTTTAGTCCCGCCATGTCTTCTATGTTGAAGCTTCATTCTTCTTCTTCATCACTTATCATTTTTCTGGCTTTTACCTTAGAGGCTCCCTGGTGTCGTTAAGTTGTATTACTGCATTGCATATTGGCTACTTGTTTATCCTGGCCTTTAGCCGGCTTCATTTGGACTCGATGTTTAAGCCAGCTTTTGACCTTGACTTTCTGTACAAGTTAACCATTGCATGCACTTAGCTATCACAACTTGACACCTTTGTATCCATGGATGGAACATTCCTCTGAGTATCACTGACCAGTTTTCGCCACCTTGCATTGAGCATAGGATTGTTCCAATCCCAGGAACTAGTGCATCTGCTTTCTTGATACTCGTTCTATCCATTGTATCATAGCATTCTTTTATTCTTTTTCAGGCTTATTATGAAAAAGACAAAAAAATCAAATATACCAAAAAGAGCGGGAACGGGATATATCTTCGTTATTTTGATGGCAGTACAGAGTCAGTTTGTCGCCCTTGAACAAAGCACATATACTTATATATATTTCCTTCATTTGGGATGGTTCTAGTTTTGACCTAGGTTCAGCCTTTACCATGTTTCACTTGTCAGTTCTCCCCCGGTTGGTTATCTCTTCCAATCATATGGAGAGTTTTTTTTGCCTCCTGCAGGACAGACTTATACAGTGTCACTTTTTACTGCCATGGTCATCACATAGTCGTGCTTTTGTTCAAGGGAAGTCTAGCCTGAGTCGGCCATTCTGCGATGTCTCTTGACTCATTATTCAGTCGGCCTTCCCGGTCTTGTCAGTATCATGTTCTATCACATCAGATGTTTTGGTCTTCTGCTCGTGCTGGTTTGAGAGGGTCCTCATTGACTTCTTGCCGGCGGGTTTGTCTCTTATCGACTATGACACATTGCTCTGAGAGAAAACCTAGAGCCGCACCTTGGGCCTATTTCCATTATTGATAGGTGACCTCGTGCTCAGCATTTGATCATCATCATGGGTCTTTGACTGAGTGGTTTCCCCTGTGTTCGACGTCAGCACACATTATCACACTTGGGATTCGTGCAGTACCTGGATTTCCATTCGACCCTATCGGTGGATTTCTCGCCTCTGTGTCAGCTTTCATTATTGGTTGGTTCAGAGGGTTTCTTCCGTGCGCTAGCTTCATCTTGTGCACGTCGGAAACGTACTTCGGTTTTGGTTCCATCACTCTACTTCGTCCGATTCCTTCCAAATCTTGGCCTGCGGGTTACACTCGCGCTGGACTGATGTTGGATGCCTTAATGCCTTCCTTCCAGCAGATCTTTTCCCATCGACTCCGACTCATTGCTCTGGGAACAAGATCTAGAGTCTTTTTGTCAGTACCTTAGGGTTTGCAGTCATCAGTGGCAGACTCTTCGCTATCGAAAGTGGGGATTCATCATTGCCTCCTGATTGGTAGATTCTTTCAAGTGTTCGACTTCAACTCATTCATTCGCACTTGTTAGATTGTACTGGGGCACCTTGACACTCATTTTCATTATTGGTGGGTTGTCTCGCGTTGGTTAACGGTATACATCATTGACCGGTAATCCAACGATTTCTCACATGGTCGACTTCAGTTCATTTATTCCCATTGTGTAGAATTGTGCCATAGTGATCGGTGAAGACCTCGGGTTGCATCAGCATTTCTCGGTTCACTGTTGACAGTCCTTTCAGTTTCTGCCAGTGTTGCCGTCCACCCTTATATGTTGCAGTTCAGCACAGCAGCATCTTATATGTTGGTCCCCGAGTTGCGTGATTGTACCGTTTGATCCACCTCTTATGATCCGGTACTTGGAGATTCAGTTACTTGATCAGACATCCAGTTGCACCATACTTGATCAGCTTTCTATATGTGATACTTGGACATTGATTCAGACTTGTATTTTCGGGCCCTGCTCAGATGATTCACTATGTACTTACAGTTCAGTTATACTTGTATACATGTTGGATCTATTCAATACTTTCCATATATATGATGTATCTTTGACTGAGCATGGGTATGCCCGCCTCAGCATGTGTTGACTCTCTGGTTTCTTTCATTGGTTTTTGGCAGGCTGAAATCTGGTGAAGTCCTCTCTTGTCCTTGCGAAGTTCTTTCTATGTGCATAATACATTTTGGCCATCATGTACCCCTTCTGACCTCATATATTAGGGGGCATCTATTATAGCATCATTTCTCACCTTGACATGATTCATGATTGCTTCATGGCTTTATGGGCACCCATTCCTACAGACTTGGACAAATTCACTTAAAAACAATGTAAAATCCTCCATACGCGACTATGCCCGTGTTTTTCCGCGTGTATACGCGAGTACAGCTAGACTTTTCCGCGTATGCCATTTTAATGATTAAAAAATATATAAAAATCCCTAATTTCGAGCTGGGTTGATGGTTACTCAGGTAGTTCAACCACCCCAGCCCGTGGCCAACTGTTTCCAACTGCTGAAACTACTTGGAGGGACTATAAAAAGCCCTCATGTGTATGGCCTAAGGGAGAGAGAGAGTTATTATTATTATACTTTGTTGGTATTCCCTATCCAAGTCTGATTCCCCGTGCCTCCTGCACTTTCCCAGTTCATTGTAGGAAACCCTTGTTTCCTTGAGATACACATCCCTTTATATGTTATCTCGTATGCACCAGTTTGGAAGGAGTCTTAGCGAGGCAAGGGCTGGACGGATCCGGACGACGGTCTACGAAGGCCTTGGAAGGATCAGGTGATCTCTCCACTTGATTACTTTTGTACGTACTATTTATAATACATAAGTATCATGCTGTTCCCGAAATAAACATGTTAGTGTATGCTTTTATGTATGAGAATATTTGTTATACAAGCATTCATTATGATTTATTTAATGTTTTATATGAATCTCACTAACATTTAGAGTAGAAATATGTTGTACAACTTGTCCTTTGTGCTGGTTTCTTCTTGTATTTCAGGTTAAGGAGGAAGGACAGTTGCAGGGAGTTTGGACTCCATGTGGATCTACTTCAAACGTAGGACCAACGGGTAAACCTTTCATTCTGCTCTATTTGGTTTTTCTGAACGTGCATGGTTGTGTGAGTCTCTGTTAAGTAGTACGCCCCTGCTCTGTGGAGGTTGTATCCCAACCAACCTCTAGGGTGTTAATTCCCCGAAACAGAGGTGGAACATAACAAACGGAAGTGCGACGGAACCCTGCGTGGAAGAGCGGAACCGTGATCGAGAAAACAGTAAAGGCGGTTTGTGGTTTCTATCGCACCACCTTCGACGGGCAAGCAGTTTTCAAGAGGTTGGGAGCGATTCCATAGAACGCGCGACACGCGTCCCTGTACGACTCCACAAAACCGCTTGTCACTGTGTGCCATCGCGCATTATTGCTCGACCCAGGATGCCCAGCGATATTGATAAGCACCGTTGATCTGGGAAGGCGTCATCGGATGGTGTTCATTTTCTATAGATGCGTGAAAGTTACCCAAGGTACGGCACGCCATTGCGCGTTATCATCCATGCATCATCAACGAACAATATCCGTCAGATCATCTGATGACGAGCAATGTGTTCTCCGCTGTCGGATGGAAACGATCGTAAGCGATGGGCCCCAGTTTTTTAAATTATATTGATTGGGTCGTCGATTATGTATGTGGGGCCAGAACCAAAGGTCTATTTAAAAGCCTTTTGATAAAAGCGCTGGTTATTACTATAAAGTTCTATTATATATTTAATTGCCAAAGGTTGTGAATAATATTTATTTATCAAATTCCACGAATTTGATAAATAAAAGAAATAAAACCATCAGCGGCACGTTATTGGTACTTTACCTTGGCTATAGTATTATTTGGCAGAGATAGAGATTACCTTTGGGACAATTCGAGCATGGAAGAACAAAGATCGAGATTTAAATTTGGATTGGTTCAACTTTTAATAATACCATTAGCAATTGAATGGTTTTGACCCATGGTTTAAATAAAGGCAAAAACTATATAAGGTGATGAGAATCATAGTACGAGGTGTGCATGCAGAGGCATTGTAAATAAAAATCTCTTTATGAGATCTGCATGATCGAACTATGTTTTCTGATAACGCTAAATCCATGATGCACCTATGGATTTGATCGAGGAAATGAAAAAGCTCTAGGAATATTAGCAAAGAAATAATAAAGATCTGATGCAAGTCTGATGAAGAAATTGAAGAAATTCGGTGGATCTGAGGGTTGAAGTCTTCTGCATAGAAGTGGAAGCTTTCTGCCAGTTCAAGCTGGTGTTAAATTAGGGGGTTGAAGCTCCCTTCCAGGAGAGGCTGGAGAATGAGAGAAGGCTGAAGCCTTCTGTAGGTTGGTGCCTGCATGCTGGTATGAGTCTGCGCCAACACAAAATTGTAAGATGTTTTCTTTATAATAAATATTGAAGACTGAGACGATAGCAACGGTGGTTTTCTCCCAAATTGGGTTTCCCCCTGAAATATTGGTGTTCATATTTGTTCCTTTTGTGTAATGTCTTATTCTGTTATTTCTTTTCACATGTTTACTAAAAGAATGATGCAATAATCTAAGTAAATAATTAACAGCATAATAAGATCTCTGCTGAAAAGTTTTCAGTCAGCCCTAAATACTGATTCACCCCCCTCTCAGTATTTTTCCCAACAGACAATAATTCCTACATATTAAAATATAAAGTTATAACATACCAGCTCATACTCAAACATAACATCTGTATCAATATTCTTCTTCTGTATCTTCCTGATATTCATCCAACTGATTGACATCTATATCAACATCTGATTGAGAAACGGTGTTGAAATGATCGACCATGTCATCATCATCATCAATTATGTCATTTTCAATAATATCCTCATCGACATCATCATCAATAATTGTTGCCTCATCTACTATGCCTGGTTCATCTTCTAAGATATCTTCTTCATCTGCCAATGCATCTTCCTGCTCATCTGCCATTGCATCATCTTCTTCTTGATCAATATCATCTTCTTCCTCTATAGTATACTCTACTGGCCTTCCTCTTGGATCATATCTAATAGCAAATGACCATTCGTTCTCACCTGGAACCTCTGAGTAAAAGACTTGTTCGCATTGGCTTGGAAAAACATAGCGATCTTTTCCTACTTCAAACTACGATGTTTTAACCATTGGAAATCCATTTTCATGTTGAATAAGTGTTCTATCATCATCACGTACATTCATTCGTAGCCTATACCATTTGACGTCGAACAAAACTATTTTGAAGGAATTAAAGTCACACTCAACTATATCATCTAAGAACCCATAATATCTATTTTCAGATTCTCGAGGATGTCTGTCACTCCTAGAGGAAACATTAGTGACCTGGAATACTACAGTTATCCCACTATTAGAAGTTTTCCTGTTATCATCCAACTGTTTAACGTGAAATTGACGACCATTGCACCACATAGCCTTGTGGTGTTTCAACTGCAATATGCCAAACATGAAAAAGATGCATTCTCAATTAATAATTAAACATATAATTTACACAACATGAAAATTAACTGAAAAATCAAACTTCTTGTCACATTATAAATATAGTATAAAATAAGTAATGAATAAAATAGGTGAATTAATTTCTTACCTTTCTATCTTTCAAACCATATGCTAAATCGATTTCCCTGTCCATAACATTCCCATCTCCACTATGATACGCTTCTCTAATCAATTCAGCCAGTAGTTTCCATGATAACCTACCGTCTTTACGTGCTTTACATGTTTCAATCCATTCACTCATCCACTCAAGATTGTTTGCAATGTATAAAAGTAGTGCCTCATAATCTTGAGCACCTGAATAAAAAACCAATAATTCACCAAATTAATAAATATTACTTATAACCATGGTAAATTATATTAATTAATAAATTATGAAAGAATAATACCTAAATGAATATAATTATCATATACATGATGTAAAAAAATGAAACATTTTATGCATTATACATAATAAATCTTTTACCTCTCACTTTCTTCATTCTACCTTTTCACAACAAGTGCTCCTCTTCAAATTTTTCTATGGAGTTCACATCCCAAATGCAATCCACCTCCTTCATGGCTGGCACAGCTAATTTAGGAATATAATGACTAATATACACCATGGATTGATATACCACATATCCCTCCACCATAGAACCCTCAGGTCGTGCTCTTTGTCTAACCAAAGCCTTCAAGGATTTCAGGTGCCTCTCCACCATCCACATTGACCTTGTGTGTACTGGTCCACACATTTCAATCTCCTCAACTTGGTGTATCAAGTAGTGTTCTTGTGCATTGAAAAATGTTTGAGGTAGATACTTTTGCATTTCACACATTAGTCGAGGAATTTCTCTCTTCCAATACTTTATTTCATCTTGATGGATTTCTTTCAATGACAACCATCTGCAAATCATTACGCAAGGTTATTTCAATGAAACATAATATATATTTCATTACAAGTAAATTAATACATCATTTCATCAAGTACGAAAAGAAATTGTAGAAATTATATTTTGTGTATAAATCAAAACTACTTACCTCATGTATTTACTAAGACCATATATAACTTGTTTGACATTGTTGTCGAAGTCGTTTGGGAGAGATATAGGTAGAACATACTATAACAATAAAAAATAAATCGTTATTGGTTTCCAAATTAAACAGAAAAAAAGGAAAATTTAAAATATGTATTCAAGCAATAACAAACAAAAACGTATACCAAAAAAATTACCTTAACAAAGGTACGCCAATCATGTGTTTTCACCCCACTGAAGTCACCTTTCTTCATTAAGATATTATTTATGTTTGAAGCAAAACCTGTTGGAAATTTAATTCTTCTAACGACCTCTTTTATATCATTGCTTTGTTGTTCTCTTAATAACCATGGAATATTATTATAATTTCGACCTCCATTGTTATTTTATCCGTCGATCACACTTTTCATTGCATGATTTGAATTCTCAATGTCAGCACAAATTTTGTCAATTTTATCTCTATCATGTGCACCATCTATGGTTCACCATAACATTTCTGTCACATTCTTCCCGACATGCATTGTATCAAAAAAATGAGCTATTTTTAGGTCTCATAGTAGGTAAACCTCGCGAATTGAGAAGGATAACATTTCATTCCAGGTGGAAGTACAATATTAGTACCTTCACGGCGACGATGACCTTGATATCAAAGAATAAAATAAATCAGAACAATATTAATTATAAAATACAATTAAATAAATTCATTAGTTAAAACAAAAATTCCAAACATTACATAAACAAATAATATATATATATATACACACACACAAATTACGTACCAGCTGCTCGACGATTATTAATTCTATTATATTCCAACATCCACAACTGAGGTGTCATTCTTCGTGGTTTTAATCCAGTTTCTTCTTTATCATTGAAAAGATGTTTTTCAGTAGTACGATACTTATGGTTCCTAGGGAGGAAGTGCCTAAACTCATCAAACACCATCTTTTTTAAGTCTGGCGAATGACGATACTTCATCTTAGGGCCACAAACTGGACATCCAAATCTACCCTTTCTTCAAAGACCTGCAATAGATGGATCAATAACAATTAATATACTATGAGATCATTTTTAAAACATGCAATATGGTATATCTAATGTAGATAATTATGTATTATATTAAAGTGCAATGAAATATTACATACCACAAACATGTGTTAGTCCTGGGGCATCATGAATTGTCCATACAAGCATTCCACGACATTGAAATCTCTTATGCTTGATTGGCTTAGTGATGTCATACATAGTGATGACATGCAATAACTGTATTAGCTCATCGATAAGAGGCTCAATATATACATTCATATCTTTGACCTGGTACTTACCTAATTGTTCAAAATTACGGAACATAATAATTACTCCCATGATATATGTATATATAAGTAAGTAAATAAATAAAATATATATTTATTCAAACAACGAGAGAAATGAAAATGTTACATTCAAAGAAATAATGTATCAAATACTTGGAATAATCATAGTCAACATTATGTGCTCCCTCTTTATTGACATCCAAGGAGGAATTTTATTGTTGATAACGAAAATAGGCCACACTGAGTAACTATATCTAAGCTCTCTGAATGGATTAACACCATCAGTTGCCAATAAAAGCCTGACATTACGAGGTTCATTTTTAAAATCTACATATTTTTCCTCGATTTCTCTAAATGCATAACCATCTGCAGGCATTCAAAGAACACCATCTCCACTTCTGTTCTTTGAATGGTAATCCATAAACTGTACTATGCTGTTACACCTGAACATTCGCTGCAAACGTGGAATTATGGGAATATGACGAAGAACCTTTTGAGGCACCTTTTTGGTTATTTGATCTGTTCGATATCTACTGGTACCACATTTCGGACATTCTGTTTTCAACGCATGTTCTCCGTAATATATAATATGATATTTAGGACATGCATCTATAGTGTTATATTCCATTCCAAAGTGTTTCATAATAGCACGTAGATCTCGATATGTTCGAGGTAAAGTATTTGGCGATGGTAACAAACATTCACCCAACAATCTACAACAGAAACAAAAAGTAGTGTCTTGTAAAGATTATTAATCATATATATATATATATATATATATATATATATATATATATATCATATTTATTAAAACCGGAACCGGTGACTGGACCGGTGGAGCTAATGAACCGGGTTTCGAACCGGAACCGGTCTAACCGGTAGCGGTCAGATCTCAATGAACCGGTTTTAAAAAAAATACATTAAATAATTATTTTTTAATAAAATGAAAAAAAAAACTATTTTTAAGATTTGCAACCATGATTCCAAGCCAATAGAGACAAAATATGAAAATTTTTCTCATTTATATACCATGCAAAGGTGAATATATCAAAATGGCACCAAATGCAATACATATCATCAAAAAATACATAAGAAAACTTGTTGAAGTAATGTATCAGGTTTCTCTTATATTATTCACTGTGTTTTATTGCTGAGTTAATATTATAATATACAATCTGTCCCTACTCAAATCTGTTGTCAATTCATTGTATCAGCCTTAAAGACAATTTTGGGTTCAGTATATATATATATATATATATATATATATATATATATATATCAGACTAACATTTTGAAGATCTTGTATTCTTCATTATCTATGTTTGCTTGCCAATAAATTTATAGAAAAACATCTACAACACTTAGAGGTATTGAATTGGTTTATGAAACCCACTATTAGTGCTATTTGTAACAAGTTGAGAGAGCATTACAACTTCAGCAGTCTGCTCACAATGTGTTTGACAAAATTATCACTGAAAAGATTCATTAAAACCCAGAAAACTCAGTAGCCAGTTTAGTGCATTTCCAAGCGGGAATTTTCTAGTGGTCAATTTATTATTGCCAGTCACATTTTCATTAGGTTGTATGTTGTTTTCCCTTGAGTGGCGTCAGACCATTTGCATCAGTCTTGATGCCATGATCAAATTGCTTGTATGTTGTGTGAAAGGTTTTGTATTTATGCTACTGCTATGTGTGAGCAGAGAGAGAGGGTCTGACAGTTCCTAGCTGAGTGTGAAATAAGGTTGTTGCTGATTGTTTTGAGAACAGAAATTGTCATCAAGTACACTTGATGAGTTGCATGCTGCCAGGGATTTTATGCTAGCCAGCCTTGTATTTAGCAGTCATCATGTGTATTGTTTCTACTATAAGGTGTTGAGTATGAGTTATTAGACAAGTTTGTTGCTAGTATAATAGAGGAATTTGCAGCTCATGGAGGAGACACTGAGGAATTTGCAACTCATGGAGGAGCACCTGTAGTATACCTAAGGGGGATAATATAGGGTACAGAGGGAAGTATCCAAGGGAATAATATGATGCAATAATATAGGAATGATAAATAATTGGGCCATAGTTAATAAATAAAGTGGTTAACCCACATTATGTAAGGGACCACATGTAGCTAGGGAGTAAAGTGATAAGCCCATTGTATTGGATGTATGGTATTGAGATACCCATGGTATTGCATGTATGAAACCTATATATAGGCTAAAGTCTCTCCATTGAGAGATGTCAAGGATTATTGTATGGGCAAGAATATGGCTTGTGGAGTGATCTCCTTCCTTAAGGAGTGAATGTATGGTGTTGCCCTACCTTAAGGGTTTTGATATTAATGAAGATCTGAAGTTTTATCTTCAATGGTGTTATTTCTTGGGCATATTTTCCATTTTTATACATTTTCTTGTCAGATCAATGTAGTATACCTGGGGGGATAATATAGGGTACAGAGGGAGGTGTCCAAGGGAATAATATGATGTAATAATATAAAAATGGAAAATATGCCCAAGAAATAACACCATTGAAGATAAAACTTCAGATCTTCAGTAATATCAAAACCCTTAAGGTAGGGCAACACCATACATTCACTCCTTAAGGAAGGATATCACTCCACAAGCCATATGCTTGCCCATACAATAATCCTTGACATCTCTCAATGGAGAGACTCTAGCCTATATATAGGTTTCATACATGCAATACCATGGGTATCTCATTACCATACATCCAATACAATGGGCTTATCACTTTATTCCCTAGCTACATGTGGTCCCTTACATAATAATGAGTTGTACTGTATCAACTATGGCCCAATTCATTCCTATTATTACATCATATTATTCCCTTAGTTCTACACCCTCTGTACCTATATTATCCCCCTAAATACTACGGCCTATCAGCGGTTAATTACGGAAGCTGGATTTATGCATAAACAGTTGGATTTCCTTACTTAGCAGCTGGGATTGGAGTCCGGTTAGCGGCAAAAACGGTGAGAATAGGCGATTGAGCGGGTTGCAAGGCCGGTTCCAGCTTGGCCGGCTTCGTCACGACCGGCCGGTTTTGATAACTATGATATATATGTATGTATATATATATATATATATATATATATATATATATATATATATATATATATAAGTTATTATTTTACACATTTATTACAACTAAAAAAAGGGAAAATAATCAACATTTACATATATGTGATCATATATACATATTGCATACCTTAGGAGTTGTGTCATACATCTGTTCGACAAATTATTCATAACCTTTAAGTTCACCAACAACAATAGCAGAGAGCTGGTGAACTTAAAGGTTATGAATAATTTATCGAACAGATGTATGACACAACTCCTAAGGTATGAAATATGTATATATGATCACATATATGTAAATGTTGATTATTTTCCCTTTTTTTAGTTGTAATAAATGTGTAAAATAATAACTTATATATAAGTTATTATTTTACACATTTATTACAGCTAAAAAAAGGGAAAATAATCAACATTTACATATATGTGATCATATATACATATTGCATACCTTAGGAGTTGTGTCATACATCTGTTCGAAAAATTATTCATAACCTTTAAGTTCACGAGCAACAATGTAGCAGAGAGAAGAGTTGCATTTGAGTGTTCAAAAAGCCGTTCACTTGACCTTTCAATCAGAGGTACATCATAAATACCGTCACTGCTATCTCCACCATCATCATCTGACTCACCATACAAGTCTTGGAGCATTTTATTTGTCCCATAATTAATTTGAACTGTCTCATTATTGTCATCATGATCTACCTCCATGGGATCATTAAAATTACCTTCATCATTCGCTTCATGTTCTTCACCTTGTACAACATCATTTCCAATACTAATATTTGTTGCAATATTCTCTTGTACTGGTGCAACATCATCTAATCTACTACTATATTGCTGTGGAAGCTGGTTGATCATCTGCAAAAAGTTGGGGGGCAACTGTGCCTTTATGAAAATTACAAACATTAATAATTAAACATTAGTGCGCATATAAAAAATATTAAAATAATATAAAATTTTACTATATAATCAAAATGAAGATAGATAATTAATTACCACGGGACGATAGTCATTCGATCCACCATCAATGTGCCCATATTTCCTACAATGCACTGTTGTTGTTGCTATTAAAACTCTAACATTATTTCTCATACAACATTTTTTACAAGGGCAATAAACTCTGCCATCACCCCTTTCACCCTTTTGAATTTTTTTTCCAACTCCAATGTTTTCTTCCATTGATGCAAATTATCCTATAAAGAAAAAAATAAATATCTCTCAATGGTGTAGAAAACCCAAGACTTGTTGAACTCAATGGGAGCTCAATATATAAGCAAAAATAAAATAAAAGTGGGCATTTTACAAATTGTGAGCTTTTTACAAAATGTGGGCTTTTTACAAAATTGTGGGCTTTTTACAAATTGTGGGCTTTTTAAATTCTTAACGCATTTTTTGTAGAATACTAAACAGATTTGTCCAAAATTTCAGATGCAAACTTTAGTCTCTACTACATTTGGAAAATTGAAGGTTTATAAAAGATAAACTGCGAACAAAATTGTACCACTATGATAAGAAGCTGTCAGAAGCATTCCTTCTGCTTCAAAAACGTGGAACTACCTTAAGAATGCTTATGGTTGATATAAATATTAGAGCATGGCAGTTAAATGTAGTAGTTATGCTAAAATACTGAATAACATCTTGAGAGTGCTCTTCATATACTGTACGAATGCACCAAATTAAGGCTGTACCATTACTAAAGATAAATGGCCAAAAATGGTCAATTTTGATATCGTGAAGTTATGTTTTTCTCGGTAGAAAAATAGGGATAGGATGGAAAATATGAGAGAACTAAGTTCCAAGGACTAAAAAACCAAGGCCAACATAGTTCTACCTTGAATCAAAGACAAAATAAAGCTGCCCAAAAAAGTGTTTGAGAGCACCCATTGAAGCTCCTTTATATAGCAGAGTCAACATTTTCCTATTGAACAAGTTTGTATAGTCAAAGCCACAGCAAGATCAGATAGCCACGATCCTAAATGAGAACCAGAGCCAAAGCTAAGACAGATCCACATTTAGCAAAACAAGACAACCATAGCAAAGGATTTGACCACAAAACCAGATCATGAGAGATAGCAAGATTCTTGCTTTCACTCTGGAAATGTAAAAACTGTACAAGGGCTTTGCTTCCAGCAGATTTCATTGTGACAGTAATTGCTATGGTGTTGTAAGCGATCATTAGTAGAATCTTAAAGCCATTCTGGAATTCTTTTAACATGGAGAGGGTTTTCTGTGGTTATAAATCCTCATGTTCAAATTCCATTGTGGATTGGTTGTGTTTGATATTATATTTTTACTGTTCGCAGTTGAATTTTAGCACAAAAAATTATCAGTCTAAAGTGGAGCAATTTTGCGATGTTTCTTTTGCTTCCTATTGTGAAGTATTTCGCTCAGAACTCCACTCGTTGTAACAGAGGTCTTGGGCATAGAACAGGGGACTTGGGTTTTTTGGAATCAAACTTTAGGTTAAGATGCTCATCTGAAGAATGGCACAGTGAGCCTTAGCATGGAGTTGGGAGTACCAATTTGAAGTGCAGATAGGGCATTGTACAATAGACCAGTTAGATTTTTGGACCCTAATACAAAAGTTTCTTCTTCTTTCAAAACGTGTTTCTCCTTCTCTGTAACCAATGTGGGTCCTGTTCTTTTTTCAATTGGGGATGGATGAGCATTTGTTATTGCTTCAGATGATCACACTCTGGGTAGCCCTGGAGGCTATTTGGGGGTGATGAGTCCAATAGGTCTCAATTAACTGTTGCCCTCGCTGGGGAATACTATTGCAGTGGAATTTGATACTATTTTGGATGTTGAATTCCACGATCCTAATGGAAACCAATACCTTCAGCTCCAGTAACTGTTCACAAAAGAGGGTGCCATAGTCATTCATGTGTGCAGAGAGGGTGAATTGCAGGCATTGCAATAGGAGGTGTTGTTGTTGTTGCATTGGCCACTAGATTGTTTGTCTGGTTCTGTTACAAGCGCAGAGTGTTGAAAAGGACAGACAAATTTAGTTCAGATATAGTGAAATTGCCTCGGAAATTAACCTACAAAGAGCTCAGCAATACTATGAAAGACTTTTTTTGAATGTGATTGATAACCGATAATTGCAAGCAAGGGTAATCCCCTTGTGAAACCCAAATTTCTGAGCATTTTCTAAAACCTGATGACGGAGTCATTGTAATGAACAAGCGCCTAGGTCCATATTACGTCCAAATCTACCAAGCACCAAGATCTATAAAAAAAAATCCATAGTATATGCAAACTAAGAAGAAGAGGCAGAAAATGTATTCTTCTTACCTGTTCGAATAGTGGTTGGGGTTTACCACGGCAAAAATTTGACAGAGCCCATGTAGCATTTCGTATCATTGAAATTCTGGCAGTATCATTCAACTGGGCAAGAACCTACCTCGCAGCTCCATGACTGAGGGAAAGATCCCTAAATGATGCAGAGTCTCCAACAATATTTCCCAAAGCCCAAACAACCTTACATGAACACCAGTTGAACTCAAAGTTGGGTAGTGGTTTTTTAAATCAAATTCCAAAATTACAGACATATAAAGATAGTTGGGAAGAATAATTTTATGCCTCTAAAATGAACGTGCTACCTATTCTCGAACATTATCATTCCCAGAGGTAAGAATTTACACAAATATAGGCAGTGCCCCATAATCAATCACAACCTTTGTATTCTCAGAGGCTCCAAAAAAACCCAAATAGGGTCAACCCTACTACAGGAGGAAGGGCCTGCAGTAAGAACTTACCATTTTGCAAGAACTGAGGGTGAATGTTGTTCTGCAAGAGCTTAGGGCGAATGCTGAGGGCGAATGTTGTTCTGCAGGAGCTGAAGGCGAATGCTGTTCTGCAAGAGCTGAGGGCGAATGTGCGCGTGATATCAGACGTTAATGTAGTTTTAAAAAAAATCATTTTTATGTAGCGCGCATTTGAATTTTAGCATTTCAAATCATTTTTATTTACATTTGATTTTGGCATTTCTAATAAAAGTGACAAAAAAATTTCTACAAGAGGTTAAAATTCTTACTAGATAGCCATGAAAGACTAATTAAAATGGCTTAAAATGCAAGTGGAAATTCAAAATAAATGTAATTGAAGGTTCTCTCCACTAAATTTTTGCAAAAGTGCTTACATTATTTAAGCTATCTATGATATTTTTTTGTATTACACAATCAAAATTAAATAATGAAATAGCTGGGTAGTCTTATTGTTTCAAATTAGGACACAATTTTCAAATGGTGATGAAGTTTCATGTGATGATTAACTGACAATATTCTCCTTTCCTATCCTTGAAAAACTATACAAGGTTCCTTGTTGCCACATGAAACCCTAACTCATGTAGCAGCATAGGACTAGTCCTCCATTTTGCCTGTCATAAGGCATTTTGCACATATTTGACGACTAGAATTTGCAGATTCCCGTTTTCCATGAGGTGCTAGGAAGGATACAAGACTTAATTTTGACGTTTGAAATTTTTTCAAAAACGTTCTTACACCCTTTAATTTCCACTTACCAATAATTTTGCAACACTAGTCCTCTTCGCAATTGCAAGGTTGTACTCAAAAAGTAATGAAAGTTGCTTTTTTGGCTCACTCAATGATCCAGGTGGATACTGGTGGCCACCCTCCTATTCCACTTGGGGCCCCACCATTGTCTCTTTTAGTTTTTCAGTTTCGGCACAACTTACTATTTTTAGCAGTTTTTCGGGTCCTGAACTTCTAGAGCCGTTTTGAGGCCCTAAACGACATTTTTTGGGCATCGTGCCTCCAGCTAATATCATTCTATATCATTTTGTTCTACAATTATATTCATGGAAAAAATTTTATTCCTCGGATAGATCTTTCTAATGATGTATCATTTGCGTCAAACAGAGATAGTATGCCAAAGTTACGTCCCTGGGAAGTTGAAACACCAATTTACCCAAATGGGGCCCATAGTTTGGCGCTTCATCTCCTAGGGTTAGGTTTTTGGATGTTTAGGGTTCTCCATTATTTCTAAATAATAAATAGGCCCTCTAGCCTCATTTTAGCTCAGTTCAGAGGCCTGTAGCCGCCACATCTCTCCTCAGAGATAGCTACCAACACCCTTGCCAGTTTTATTTCCATTCTGTCTATAAGAAAATTTCAGTTCTTTGATATTAATAAAATGAAGTGTTATTTCCATTGAATCTCTGTATTTATGGTTATTTTTTTATTCTGTTGCGTTCCTACATAAATCCGGATCAGTGGTATCAGAGCGGTCTGCTTTTTCTCGATCCTTCTTTGCATGTCCCCAACGAGGACGGGGTATAAGGAGTTAGGGCTCGATCTGGTGGAACCTTTACAATATCATCCTCGAAAACCCCGACGGATGCCCATGGGGGACAAAAATAAAGATGAGGGAGCAAGAGATCCTATAAAAATATTGCTCAAGGAGGCCCTCGAAAAACAAAGGAACGCGATGATGGATAACTTTGCCCAGATCCTTCAACGGCTGCCCACTGGTGGCGCATCTGCATCCAGCAGCCACTCTGGAGGTGTGACTCCTTTTAAGGTACAAGTAAATTTTGACATTCCCATATTTGAGGGTAAAATAGATGCAGATTCCAGAGATAGATGGTTGAATCTATTAGAAGGATATTTCTCGGTTCATGACTTTTTCGATAGGGAGAAGATTATTTTTGCACTCCTCAAAGCTGCCCCCCATGTGAAGGACTGGTGGGAAACCCACTGTGAGAAAAAGGACAAGACAGAACCCTCTCTGTTCTTGGTCATACCCACTTGGAATTCTTTCCGAGACGCTGTCAAAGAACAATACTATCCCGTGGGGAGCTATGAGGACAAGTACATACAATGGACCACGCTGCGACAACAAAGGGATCAAGATGTGCATGAGCTGACGAATCTGTTCCATACCCTGCGCACCAAGTTGGGTATCAAAGATTCAGAGAAACATCTGGTACTAAAGTATCATAGTTGTCTACATAGATACATTCAGGAGGAAATGGAGTTCCTCAACATCTTCTCGCTTGGCACAGCATACCGGTATGATGCCAAGATTGAGCAGAAATTCAAACAGAAGAAGCGAGACTTTGGATCTGTGAATCAAAAGCAAGAGAAAGGTGCTCCCAAACCGCAGAAAAAATGACAGAGCCAAGGCATGGTGACTCAAGACAACTTGTCGAAGCCACAAGAAAAGAAAAACACCGTAAAGCCAAAGAATGACACGGGAAAGCAGTGTGAGTTCCATGAGAAGGCTCCACTAAACACAGTGAGTGTGGGGCCAAACGATCGGTGGCGAGATGTAGGCCCCAGTCGGATAACTATAAGGCTAGAATCAAACTTTGAAAAGGGGAATGACAGAAATATATTATTGATGCGGGCCCAATGCCCATTGCCACTATTCCTTGAACGGGAGGAACATCTCTTCCACTCCCGAGATGTGGGTAAAGGGCTCCCAAGTCACGGTTCATTATCGATATTAGGGCCAAATAACCTCATTTCGCGGATGCCATGTAGACGGTTAGATTTGCCGACCCGCTCACCCACATCCATACATCGGGTGGCTTCACCCAAGGACGAGATCTCACGTTAGCCAACAACACGCCTTCCTATAACCTCAACCCCTCCGGATGAGGTATTATGTGGCAGGTGTTCCTATTGATGTTTGGATGTATTATTAGGACAACCATACTTGTGGAAGCATCATGCGGTGTATGAGTCTCGGCCTTGTGTTGTTATTGTTACTTTGGGAAATAAGTTGTACAGGATACCAGAGGTACCACCTCTTGCTACTATCTCTTTGGTTACTGCAAAACAATGCAGTAAGCTCATTTCCCAAACCAGGAAATTCGTTTTCCTGATGATCCGCCCCCAGGGCAAGAAGAAAACTATGGCCACAACCTCCAGAAAAGGCTCCTCTGCACAACAACAACAAATGGATAAGGTTGTGGAGGAGTATGGGGACATTTTCACCTCACCCACAGGGGTTCCTCTACACTGTCAAGTCAAGCACCCAATTGATCTGACCCTAGGTGCGCCGCTACCCAATGGACCGATCTATTGGAGCTCTGTTCTAGAGAACGATGAAATCAAGAGGCAGATTCAGGAGCTGCTGCAGAAGGGTCACATCCGACCAAGTTCATCGCCCTGTGGGAGGCCGATAATTTATTATTGTGAAATCATAGTTCTAAATTATCTCTTATTCTATGAGCAAAAATTCGTTTTCCCGATGATCCACCCCCAGGGCAAGAAGAAGACTGTGGCCACGACCTCCAAACAGGGCTCCTCTGCATGACAATAACAAATGGATAAGGTTGTGGAGGAGTACGGGGACATATTCACCTCACCCACAGGGGTTCCTCTACACTGTCAGGTCAAGCACCCGATTGATCTGACCCCAAGTGCGTCGCTACCCAATGGACCGATCTATCGGTGCTCTGTTCTGGAGAATGATGAAATCAAGAGGCAGATTTAGGAGCTGCTGCAGAAAGGCCACATCCGACCAAGTTCATCACCCTGTGGGAGCCCGATCGTGTTGGTACAGAAGAAGGATGGGACATGGAGACTCTGTATTGACTATCGGGCGCTGAACAAGGTCATTGTCCGGAATAGGTACCCGATCCCATGGATTAATGACCTTCTAGACCAACTCAAAGGTGAAAAATATTTTAGCAAGATTGACTTGAAGTTGGGGTATCACCAGGTACCGATTGAACCCTCTGATGTGTGGAAGACTGCCTTCAAAGTCAAGGAAGGCCTTTTCGAATGGCTGGTCATGCCGTTCGGGTTGACGAATGCTCCCGCAACCTTCATGAGGATGATGGACGACATCTTGCAGCCATTCACCAACTAATTTGTAGTGGTGTACTTGGATGACATTCTGATCTTCAGCCAGACTTGGGAAGAGCACTTTCACCACATCTGACAAGTCCTCCAAACACTGCAGCAACACAAGTTGTGTGCCAATTTGGAGAAGTGCACTTTTGGCATGACCCAGGTTCAATATCTAGGATACATTATTGATGAAAGGGGGGTGCATGTGGATCGACCAAGATCCAAGTCATTCCAGGATTGTGAGAGACCCAACCACTATAACGGAGCTTCGCGACTTTACGCAGGTATTGCTAATTTCCTACTGGGAGGTTCGTGTTGGGAAACTCTCCTTATCCATGGCCTTTTTGGCCTTAGCAGATCAGACCAGGCAACAACAGGGAGGACGAACAAAATTATTTTATTAAGACCTCATGGAGTGTTCACGGGGTGAAAAATACGCCTGCAGTACGCCCCCGATTGCCCACTTTGCAAGGACTTGCAACAACCATTTGAGATCGAGACAAATGCCTCTGACTATGCTATTAGGGCATTTCTTACTCAACAGGGACATCTAGTGGCATATCATAGTCAGACATTGTCTGAGACAGTTCGCAAGTATCCCACTTATGACAAAGAAATGTATTCCATTGTGCAAGCTTGTCGACAATGGAAGCATTACATTTTGGGGAAGGAAACAATCATCCACACAGACCACCGGCCCCTGTAGTTCATACAGACACAAGGGAAGTTGCAGAATGATCGCCATCAGAAGTGGTCCACATATCTGCAACAGTTTCATTTGAACATCAAGTACAAGAAGGGTGGCACCAATAATGTTGCAGACTGCCTCAGCCGACCACCGATCGTGGCGCTCACCACCGTGCTCAACTCTTGTGGGCACGAGACTTCTGATTGGCCGCTTCTCTATGAGAGTGACCCAGAATTCGGCCACACTTACAAGGCACTCTTGGGGGGCACGTAAGTTCCAAATTTTCACCTCCAAGATGCACTTTTATGTCACCTGGGACACCTTTGTGTTCCTTCAAGCGAGCGTGCCAAGATGATATGGGAAGCACACTACGGTCGAGTCGCTGGGCATTTCGGGGTCGAGAAAACAGTAGCAATACTACAGAAGTATTTCTATTGGCCGAACCTTCGAAAGGATGTCGAGAAGCACATCAGATCCTGCACTGCTTGTGCCATTGCCAAACCGACCATTAAGAAGCAAGGCCTATATACTCCACTACCTACCCCTAGTCGACCTTGGGAATCCATCTCCATGGATTACATGTCGGGCCTGCCTTCTACTAAGAATGGAAATGACTGTGTTTTCATGGTCGTTGACAGATTCTCGAAGATGGCCATTATGGCGGCATGTAAGAAGAATATCACAGCAGAAGCCACTGCTAAACTCTTCTTTGAACGAGTGTGGGTGCACTTTGGGATCCCACAGTCTATCATATCAGATCGAGATAGCAGGTTCCTCGACACATTTTGGTCCAGCCTCTGGTCAATGTTGGACACAAAGCTCACCAAGTCCACAGCTTTCCATCCCCAAACAGATGGCCAGACAGAGGTCGTCAACAGAATGATTGTACACATTCTGCGCATGTACAACTCAAAGCATCCACGCACATGGGACGAGAGCCTCCCCTATGTACAACACAGTTATAACCGGGCTCTCCACGGTTCAATTGGCCATAGCCTCAACAGAATGATTGTACACATTCTGCGCATGTACAATTCAAAGCATCCACGCACATGGGACGAGAGCCTCCCTTATGTACAACATAGTTATAACCGGGCTCTCCACGGTTCAATTGGCCATAGCCCCTTTCAGGTGGGCTTGGGATTCCAGCCACTATGTCCCATTGACGTAGCCATGCCATTTGCAGCTGCTCAGGCCGATTCAGCGCACGTCCAGTCTGAAGTTGACAAAGCAAGTAGCTTCATCGAGCGCATTCAACACATCCGCCAACGGGTTCATGATATATTGGACAGAGCCAATGCGAAGTACAAGCAGCGCCATGATCAACACCGGGTGCCACACAACTTCCAGGTGGGCGACAAAGTATGGCTGCATTTGCAGAAGGAGCGCCTCACTGGACCTCACCGCAAGCTTCGCCCGCTCCGATACGGGCCGTACACCATCACCAAGGCTGTAGGAAACAATGCTTTTGAGCTTAGTATTCCACCATTCCTTGGTCTGCACCCAGTCTTCAATGTGGATCGCCTTCGTCCTTACTTCCCACCTCTACTGGACACTTCGGACATTGCAGAACAACTCACACCAATGAGGTTAAATCTCGGCCCATGGAGCAGGGCCACCACAGATTGTATCATGGACACGCAAATCAAGAACACTCGCCAACGGAAGATCCAACTGTATCAGGTTGTCAAAGCTGGCCAACTCCTGCACCAAGGAAATTGGTTCACCAGGGACCAAGTTCAGCAGAAATTTCCTCATTTCATGGAGGAAATTAAAGAAATGGGGACCATTGCTTCCTAAGGGGGAGGAATGATCCAAGTGGATATTGGTGGTCACCTGCCTATTCCACTTGGGGCTCCACCATTGTCTATTTTAGTTTTTCAGTTTCGGCACAGCTTACTATTTTTAGCAGTTTTTCGGGTCCTAAACTTCCGGAGCCGTTTTGAGGCCCTAAACGACGTTTTTTTGGGAAAATGGAGAACAGCATTAGTCCATGGACCGATTTTTCTCATTCCAAACAGCAGTCCTCGGATGATCTTTCCTTGAGGTATGATGCATATCAAGCACTGAGTCATGTTACCAAAGTGCATACAGGAAGTTGAAACACCAATTTACCCAAACGGGGCCATAGTTTTAGCGCTTCATCTTCTAGGGTTAGGGTTTTGAGCATTTAGGATTTACCATTGTTTCTAAATGATAAAATAGCCCTGCGAGCCTCATTGTAACTCGGTTGAGAGGCCTGTAGCACATCTCTTCTCGGAGATAGCTACCAGTGCCCTAGCTAGTTTTATTTCCATTCTGTCTGTAAGCAAATTTCAGTTCTTTGATATTAATGAAATGAAGTGTTATTTCCGCTGCATCTCTGTATTTATGGTTATGTGTTTATTCTGTTGCGTTCCTGCATAAATCCGGATCAACAATATATCATAGTAGGATCTAAGTGAGAACCGAACAAGCCAACCAGGATCTTCCTCGTCCATATAGCCTCGCATGTAGCCAAACTTGCTGCCATTTACTTGGCCTCTGTTGAACTGAGTGCCACGGATCTCTGTTTCCTGCTGTACCAAGAAACTGTTGTAGATCCGATACTAAATATCCCTCCATATGTGCTCTTTCTGTCCGTTGGGCTTCCTGCCCAATCTACATCCGTGAAGCCATGCAGCTTCAACTCATCCAACTGTCTGTACCATAATCCATATCCAGATGTGCCCCTGAGATACCTCAGGACATGCTTGCCTGCCTTCCAAAAGAGCTTGGTAGGCTTAACCATAGCTTGTGAAAACTGGTTAACAGCATAGCATATGTCCGGTCGTGTATTGACCAAATATATGAGTGAACCAACCAACTGTTAATAAACAGTGGCATCCACTACCTCTGCCGATGTGGCATCCTCTTTCCTCCAACCACCAGGAAGAGGAGTGTCGATAGGCTTGCAGCCTTGCATGTGAAACTTCTCCAGTATCTCTCGGGCATACTTTCCTTGAGACACAAACATTCCACCCTTCCACTGCCAAATTTCCAATCCCAGGAAATAATGAAGGAGGCCCAAGTCCTTCATCTGAAACTCCTTTGCAAGATCTGCCTTGCATAAGTGTATCAACAGTTCATCACCCGTTAGAATTAAATCATCTACAGAAAGTAAAATGATGAACAAATTACCCTCCACCACAATCTGGTATAGGTTCGGATCCGCCTCACTCTTGGCGAAACCAAGTCCGGTGAAATAACTTTCTATCTGTGTGTACCACACACGAGGTGCTTGTTTCAGCCCATACAACGCTCTTTTGAGCTTGCACACATGCGACTCGCTGCTAAAGATTTCGAACCCTTCAGGCTGCTCAATGTACACCTCCTCCTCAATGACTCCGTTGAGGAACGCAGTCTTCACATCCATTTGATGAATGTGCCAACCCATCTGCGCTGAGAGAGCAAGGATGGTCTGTATGGAAGAATACCTTGTGATAGGTGCAAAGGTTTCTTCATAGTCGATCCCCTCGATCCGTGAGAAGCCCCGGGAAACAAATCTTGCCTTGTACTTCTCGACGCTCCCGTCAGCAGCTTGCTTCACTTTGTAGATCCATCTCGAACCTACCACCAATTTCCCTTTCGACCTTGGGTCAATCTCCCATGCACTGTTTCTGACAATCAAATCATACTCTTCCACCATGGCATCTACCCATGCGGGATCCTCCACAGCTTCCTCGAAAGAGGATGGTTCTGTCACGATACACTTGCTCATCAGAGCCATGTATCCAGTAAATCAGTCAGGTGATTGTCTATGTCTGCGTTGTGATGTAGGGACTCCTACATTCTGCACTGCATCAAGATTCAGTCGCTCAGCTTTTGTAGTGCGCTTTCGCCCTCTGATGTTTGGCGCTGCATGAGTAGTTTCTTCCACTCCATGAACCTCCTCTTCTGGCTGATCCACATCCTGAGGCTCATATTTAGGAACAAGTAGCTCCTCATTTGCATGCAAGTGTAGCTCCCTCTCAAGCGACAACTTCATGGATTTCTCCTCATGAAATTTGATATCCCATCGCACAACAGTCATCCGACTGTCTGGAAAATACACACAATAGTTGTGGGGTGTTTCTGTGTACCCCACAAATATCCCAACCTCCGCGGTCAGCTCTAGCTTCTTCTTGGCATCCTTCGTCACATGAATGTAAACAAGCGAGCCAAAAATCTGCAAATGAGAAATATCAGGCTTCTTACCAGAAAACACCTCTTCCAGTGTACTCATGGCAAGTAATCTATGAGGACAACGGTTTTTCACATAAACCACAGTGTTGCATGCCTCAGCCCACAAGTGTATGGGAAGGCCCTAATCATGTAACATCGCCCGTGCAACACCCACGATCATTCTGTTCTTTCTCTCCGCGACCCCATTATGCTGTGGGTTATGAGGCACTATGAGTTCTCTTCGAATTTCTTCTGCGCTGCAGAAGTCTTTGAATTCTCCAGAGATGTATTCACCACCATTATCTCTCCTTAGAGCTTTCACCTGCTTCCCTAACTCATTCTCAACCAGCGCCTTGAACTAACAGAACTTTGAGTATGTCTTGCTCTTCTTCTACATGAAGAAGATCCAGCACTTACGAGAAAAGTCATAAAAAAATATCACATAATACCTGTGCTTTGCTGTTGAAGCAACTGAGAAAGGTTCACACACGTCTGTGTGAATTCTCTCAAGGATTTTTGTGGCGTGACTATTCTTCTCATGAAAAGTGGTCTTCACAAATTTTCCCAAAGTACATCCCTTGCACTGATCTGACTGCGCAAGTGTACCCTTGGGAAGCCCGGTAGAAATATGCTGCAAAATTTTCAAAGCGCCATGGTGAAGATGGCCCAATCTCCTGTGCCGCAATTTTCCCTCATCCTGGCTCACCACTGCTTCTACTTTGCCTGCCATTGCTGCGCAGCCATCTACCTGCAATTGATAAAGGTTCTTAACTCGAACCCCTATCCTCCTGGTTTGACCAGTTGTTTACTGCACAGGAAAGCCTTTCCCTCGCTAAAAAAAACATCATAACCCTTGTCTTCCAACATTGCCACAGAGATCAGATTCTTCTTCAATCCTGGAACATGCATGATATCCTTCAAGATGAAAGATTTTATAGACTCCCTCTCAAAGGAAATGGTCCCGATACCAGTCGCACTGTATCTACCATCATCGCCCATCTCGATGTGCACTCCAAGATCTTTTTCATCCAGATCACTAAACAAATCTTTGTCCCCTGTCATATGGAAAGACGCACCACTGTCAAGAAACCACACCGATCCCATCACACTTGAAACCAAGCATGCGATCAGCGAAAAATCCATCTCAAACTACGAGGCTAAGGCCTCTCCAGCTACAGATCCAGCAGCCCGCTTATTTTTCTTCTTCTGTGGACAATTAGTGGCATAATGTCCGTGCTGGTGACAGTGAAAGCACTTCACCTTGGACAAGTCCTGCTTCTTGCCTTTCGCACCGGATTGAGAAGGATTTTTCTTTCCCTTCCCTCTCCTTGATTTGGTAGCCAAAGCGCAATTTTATTCATCTTCATTCTTCGATGAAGATCCATCCCTGGTACCCCGCCTTATCTCCTCCCGCACAAGATCCGACCAAAGTCGCTCCCATCCTGGAAGTTTCTCTCGTCCATTGACAGAGTCCTCGTAGCTATGCCAACTCTTCGGAAGCCCAAGGAGAGCCAAGTTCACCAAGTCTTCTTCATCTACAGTAACCCCCACACTTCCTAGCTCATCCTTGCAATGGACAAACTTTGTGAGGTATTTTGGTATACTGTCGCCTTTCTCCATTTTTATTTTTCTGAGCTTGTCTTTAAGCGCCAACTTCCTCTGGTCACTTCTGCTTTGGAACAAGTCTGTCAAAGCCTTCCACATTAAGAAGGGAGTGGCTTTACCGTGAAGGATAGACACAATGTGATCCTTCACACCTTCCAACAGAATTCTTTGACACTTCGTTACCGTCTTTTGCCATGCGTCAAGTGCGGATGCATTGCTAGAACCAGGCTTTGGAATATCAGCATCTATGAACTCCTTCAACCCATTATCCTCTAGCACCGCCTCGATCCTATCCTTCCATGAAATATAATTCGAGTTTCCATCAAGGGCATACTCTAATCGCAATCCGTTGAAAGACATTTCAATGAATGCTCAACTTCGACACCAAGAAAACACTGCAGCAAATTCGAATTCCACCAGCACAAAACTCAACCGCTTCAATAATTGCAATCTCCTCCAATGATCAACTACTCTGATACCATGTAGAAATTATATAAATTATGTGTTATATGTCCAAGATTCTCCTGATCTCACACTATTTTAACTTCATGAAAAATACATAATCTATTCCACCATTGATCATCACATGCGGAAATTAAATCAATTGCAATGCACACATGAAACAATAAAAAATCGCACACATTAACATAGTTGTTTAATGGGAAAGCCTGAAGCTGAAAACCCCAACTATATGTATATAATATATGTCATAGATATCATGTAACAATCCTCATGCAAAGCTGATCATATCAAACTCTCAGTACAATACAATCGCTACACACTAATCAAGCCCAATCTTGCAAATCCATGCACCGATCTTTGCCACCTGCTAGCTTGCCTCTACTGCACAATCCCTGCTGAAGAATGGCTCTGAATGAACTCGAATCCACCAAGATTTCACTTCACAATCCTCATTGGCATCTCCACTGAGTGTTGGATGCAATAAATGCATCACTATAGTCACAATTGATAGTCACACTTGCTCTTTCACCTACCTCTCCACTGGTGTCCACTGAAACTGCCATGCACTATAGTTATCTGATGTATTATTCAGTTGATTAATGAGTTATTATTTAGTGAGTTAATTAACTAATTAATTCACACCACTCTCACTAGTGTATCAATCAATTAGACTAGATACAACTAGCTCAACTGAGTTTAACTAAATACAACTGCATCAAATATTTCTATAACTCCACCAAACTCTGTCACATGAGTTCTAATTGAAGTCCTCATGCATTAGCTCCAGTAAACCCTCAGGAATAGCGTAATTCCTTCTGTCAGCTACTGTGCCACATATGTGCACTTAACTGAAGTGCTCCAAGAGAATAAGATAATGTTTAAGAGTCCAATATTATTAGAGCCTATGTGAATCACGGTATCTATTTTTAGACTGGCAATCTAAAAATAGATTCCGCCCAATATGTCTAAAAATAGAAGTCCATCTATTTTTTCCAACTTGACCAACCATCCACAAAGGTCGAAAAGAAGAAAGGGAGAAAAACTTGATTTTTCTCTCCTATTGTATTTTTATGAACTCTTTGTATGACTTTTGAACACCAATTTTGACTGGTTGTTGGAAAATCATTAGCTGATGCAACATGCAATTTTATTTTCATTCATGGAATTACAACTTTTTCCTTGGAAAAAATAGTTTTCCTAGTAAATTCATATTATTAAAATATTGATCCAAATCGGTGACAAAATAAAACACCTCTAACTGAGCCCTTTCTCTTTTGACAAATGAAAATAGCAGTTACATATGAGAATAGGGGTTAACCAATCTTTTCATGGTGTTTATTACTTTGTATTTTTAATTTTAAAAATAATAAATTGAATAAAATATAGTAAAAAATTATCAATCACAATTTACACCTCGTAATTAGTTTTCCATTTGGCTTATTATAATGCCAAACATGAAATATGAAATAACTTGGTGATTAGTTCTCCATTTGGAAATTAAGGATGCCAAACATGCAATATAAAATAAGTTGACGCCTACGCATGTATCAACCATATTTATTGATGGGGTTGTACTAATATATATATCACAAAAACAAATAATAATTCTGAAAGCTAAGCTCACTCGAACAAATCCCTTCTCCTCTTGGGTTACCATCGACAGATTTTGGGGGCCTACTCGGTGTTCCTACTGAAGCCATTGTACAAGCAGGGACTGTGACGATGTACAAAATTGTGAAGGAGAACAGTCTCAACCAATTTTGGAACCTGTACTACTATGACATATCTCTTGTTGGTGGATTCAACCTTCCAATATCATTTCGGCGGATTCAACCTTCCAATTTCATTGATACCCTCTAAGTTCCAAGGGATTGTTTGTAGGTGATAGAGGCATGCATGAGTTCCTGCACTATTTTCAATAAATCGTAAAATTGTTGTAGATTTTATACAAGCTCGACGTTTCAACACAAATGTGCCAATCTCGACGCCGTCCACCAGGTTCCCACACCACTGAGCCAAGCTCTATGTCCTCCTGAGGTCACGGTCTCAAATGGAGAAACTCTCGCAGCTCTCCTTTCACAACTACTCCACAATGTTTCATTTTTAGATTGATTCACCTTCGTTGCACTGGCTTCCACCATAGAACCCACCCTTCGTTGCACCACTACAAAACCCTGTCCTTCGTGGAAAAAAATTTCACAGTTCGGCCTCTAGCTTCATGCCCTTTCTCCACAACTCCATGAACAACATGTATCCACACGTTCACACCTCGATAACATCAAATTGTATTTATAATGTCCCGGGGCTCAATAAATAATCATAGAGGTTCTGATAAAAACGACGCTAAGATATTCGTTTGCTTGATCTTCATCTCGACTAAAAAAATCCCCGCAATCAGATAAGAAAAGAGATGATGTGGATCGGAGGTGGCTCTCTGCTTACTTCTTTAAACAAAGGTATTTTCCATGCTTACATCGAAAAACTTGCTCTCCAATAGCTCCAACACAGGCCCCACAAATATTCTGGTCAGCTCCACGGGTGGATCAACGCTCAATTAGACAAAAGATCGATCAGCACAACACATAACAGATCTCTCCTCCAAACTCAGTGCACCACGTTTCAACTCAGTTCGCGACTCTCCAACACTGAACAAATTTTGAATATTTTTGTTGCATACTCTCTCTGTGACTAGTGAGTCGAAAAGCTGAAGTTGATGAAGGTGTTGTTAAAAATGGTGATTGTGTTGAAGGCATCATAACTGGGATCAAGATTAAAATTATGTATGTAGTTGAAAATACAGTAGCATGCGATAGTAAGGAAACTCCCTGTGATGCAGTATTTAATGATGAATATGAACCACTATATGATGATGAAAAATTTTCAAGTGAAGGTTAGATACAAATGTTGCAAGAGAACAAACTTGTGGATGATTTTGTAGAAATTATATGCACTAAGCATGCATATGTCCAAGATCCACCTGATCTCACACTATTTAACTTTATGCAAGATACTGAATCTATTCCACTTGTTAATCTTTGCGGAAAAATTAATTGCACACACATGTGAAGCATAAACAAAAATATTCAATCGCACATAACACAGTTTTTAACCGGGAAAGCCTGAAGCTGAAAACCCCAAATATATATTATGTAACATGGAGATCATATGAAAATCTCATACAAACATACAAATCTTATCACAAGCTCTCAGTACAGTACAATCGTCATACACTAATCAGGCCCAATCTTGCAAATCCATGCACCGATCTATGCCACCTGCTAGCCTGCCTCCACTGCGCAATCTCTGCTGAAGAATAGCTCTGAATGAATTCGAATTACTCCATCCTTGACTGCGCAATCCTCATTGGCATCTCCACTGAGTGTGTGATGCAATCAATGCATCACTATAGTCACAACAGATAGTCTATCTTGCCCTTTCACCTATCTCTCCACTTGTCTCCACTAAAACTGCCATGCACTGTAGTTAACTGTTGTATTGTTCAGTTGATTAATGAGTTATTATTTGTGAATTAATTAACTAATTAATTCACTCCACTCTCACTAGTGTATCAATCAGTTAGACTAGATACAACTAGCTCAACTGAGTCTAACTGAGTTAAACTAAATACAACTCCATAACTACTTCCTCCAACTGTGTCATAACTCTGCCACTTGAGTTCTAACTTAGTCCTCCATGCATTAGCTCCAGTAAACCCTTAGGAATAGTGTAATTCCTTCTGTCAGCTGATGTGCCACATCTGTGCACTGAATTGAAGTGCTCCAAGAGAATAAGTTGTTGTTTAGAGTCTGATTATTATTAAGAGCTAATAATAATCGACATGCATCTATTTTTAGATTGACGATCTATAAATAGACTTCGCCAAATATTCTAAAAATAGAATTTCATCTATTTTTCCAACTTGATCAACCATCCACAAATAGCATCCTGCAACTTCTGAAATATGATCACCATGTCTAAAAATAGACATAGTCTAAAAATAGACATAGTCTAAAAATAGACATAGTCTAAAAATAGACTTGCGCCAAAAATAGCCTACGGGCCCACTTAGTGAAGGTGATTCTTTTCACTAAGCTCGTCATCTTGTTGAATCTCAACACTCCCTCTCAACAAGATAGGGATTATCCTTCACCCCGATTGCCTCTATGGTATTCAAATTTTCTCCTGGTGAGCACTTTCATCAGAATATCTGCATCCTGATCCTCCATAGGAATGTACTAAAGCAACATGATCTTCTGCTGTAGACAATCTCTGATATGATGATACCGGATATCAATATGTTTAGATATATCATGAAAAACAGGATTAGCTGAGAGTTTAATGCAACTCTGAATATCACAATGAATCACCATGGGATCTAAATGTGAACCGAACAAACCAACCAGAATCTTCCTCATCCAGATAGCCTCACATGCAGCTAAAATTGCTTCCATGTATTCTGCTTCCACTGAACTGAGTGCCACAGATCTTTGTTTCCTGCTGTACCAAGAAATTATCGTAGATCCGATACTGAAAATTCCCCGTGATGTGCTCTAAAAGCTCATTGAAGCTGCAACGATCTACATCCATGAAGCTATGAAAATTCACCTCATCCATCTGTTTGTACCATAAACCATACTCAAATGTGCCCTTGAGATATCTCAAGACATGCTTGCCTACCTTCCAAAAGAGCTTGGTAGGCTTAACCATCGCTTGTGAAATCTAGTTCACCGCATAGCATATGTTAGGTATTGTATTGATTAAATACATGAGCAAACCCTGTTGTTGATAAAATTTGGCATCCACTACCTCTATGATGTAGCATCCTCTTTCTTCCAATTTCTGGAAGAGGAGTGTTGATAGGCTTGCGGCCTTGCATGTGAAACTTCTCCAGTATCTCCCGGGCATACTTTCCTTGAGACACAAATAGTTCACCTTCTCGCTGCCATATTTCCAATCCAAGGAAATAATGAAGGAGGCCCAAGTCCTTCATCTGAAACTCCTTTGCAAGATCTATCTTGCATGAGTGTATCAACTGCTCATCACCTATTAGTATTAAATCATCAACATAAAGTACAATGATTAAAATCTTACCCTCAACTACAATCTGGTATAGGTTTGCATCTGCCTCACTCTTGATGAAGCGAAGTCCAGTGAAATAGCCGTCGATCTGAGTGTACCAAGCACGGAGTGCTTGTTTCAACCCATACAACACTCTTTTGAGTCTGCACACATGCGACTTGCTGCCGAAGATCTCAAATCCTTCAAGCTGCTCAATGTACACCTCTTCCTCAATGATCCCATTAAGGAACGCAGTATTCACATCCATCTGATGAATGTGCCAACCCATCTGCGCTGAGAGAGCAAGGATGGTCCGTATGGAAGAATACCATGCGACAGGTGCAAAGGTTTCTTCGTAGTCAATCCCCTCGATCTGTGAGAAGCCTCGGGAAAAAAATATTGCCTTATACTTCTCGACACTCCCATCAACTGTTTTCTTTACCTTGTAGATCCATCTTGATCCTACAACTGATTTTCCCACTAGCCTTGGAACAATCTCCCAAGCACTATTTCTGACAATGGAGTCATACTCCTCCACCATGGCATCTACCCATGTGGGCTCCTACACTGCTTCTTCAAAAGAAGATGGCTCTGTCATGATACACTTGCTCATCAGAGCCATGTATCCAGTAAATCGGTCAGGTGACTGTCTCTGTCTGTGCTGTGATGTAGGGACTCCTACATTCTGTGCTGCATCAAGCTTCAGTCTCTCAGCTTCTGTGGTTCGCTTTTTGCCTTGTCTGATGTTTGGTTATGCATGAGTGGACTCCTCCACTCCATGAATCTCCTCCTGTGGCTGATCCACATCTAGAGGCTCATCTTTGGGAACAAGAAGTTCCTCCTATGCATGCAAGTGTAGCTCCCTCTCAGACAACTTCAGCTTTCACCTCTATTTAATTTTATATCCGTCGCATAACAGCATAACAATCATCTGACTATTTGGAAAATACACGATAGTTATGGGGTGTTTCTTTGTGCCCCACGATGTCAACCTGCCAGTCGGCTCCAACTTCTTCCTGGCATCCTTCGTCACATGAATGTAAACAAGTGAGCCAAAAATATTCAAATGAGAAATATCAGGCTTCTTACCAGTAAACGCTTCCTTGGGTGTACTCATGCCAAGTACTCTATGAGGACAATGGTTTTGCACATAAACCGCAGTGTTGCATGCTTCCACCCACAAGTGCATCGGTAGGCCTTGGTCATGCAGGATCGCTTGTGCAACACCCACTATCGTTTTGTTCTTTCTCTCCGCGACCCCATTCTGTTGTGGGTTATGAGGCGCTATGAGTTCTCTTCGAATTCCTTCTTTGCTATAGAAGTCTTTGAATTTTCCCGAGATGTATTCACCACCATTATCGCTCCGTAGAGCTTTCACCTGCTTCCCTGACTCCTTCTCCACCAATGCCTTGAACTCACAGAACTTTGAGAACGTTTCACTCTTCTTCTGCATGAAGAAGATCTAGCATCTACGAGAAAATTCATAAAAAATATCACATAATACCTGTGTTTTGTTGTTGAAGCAATCGAGAATGGTCCACACACGTACGTAGTGGATTCTCTCGGGGATCAACGAAGCATGGTTCTCCTTCTCATGAAAGGTGGTCTTCACAAACTTACCCATTGTACATCCTTTGCACTGATATGACTGCGCAATAGTACCCTTGGGAAGTCCAGTATAAATCTGCTGCAAAATCTTCAAAGCGCCATGGTGAAGATGGCCCAATCTCCTGTTCCATAATTCGCCCTCATCCCGGCTCACCACTTCTTCTGCTTTGCTCACCATTGTAGCACAGCCATCTACCTCCAACTTGTATAGATTCTTAATTCAAACCCCTATCTTCTTGGTTTGACCCGTTGTTTTATGTTGAAGGAAGGCTTTTCTCTCACTGAAAACAACATCATAACCTCTGTCTTCTAGCATTGCGACCGAGACCAAGCTCTTCTTCAGACCTGGAACATGCATAACATTCTTCAACAAGAATGGATTACCAGACTCCCTCTCAAAGGTAATGGTCCCAATTTCAGTCGCACTGTACTGACCATCATCGCCCATATCTATATGCATCTAGAGGTCCTTCTCCTCCAAGTCACTAAACAAATCTTTGTCTCCCGTCATATGGAAAGACGCACCACTGTCAAGATACCACACCGATCACATGTAGCTTGAAACCAAGCATGTGATCAACGAAAAATCCAACTCAAATTGTGAGGCTAAGGCCTCTCCAGCTGCAGATCCAACAGCCTGCTTATTCTTCTTCTTCTGTGGACAAATCCACCTTCTTGCCTTTAGCATACCCAGGATTTTGAAGAAGATTTCTTCCCCTTCCTTTCCTTGCTTTGGCAGCCAAAGCGCAATTTTCTTCATCTTCATTCTTCGATGAAGATCCATCCCTGGTACCCCACCTTATCTCCTCCTGCACAAGATCCGACCAAAATCGCTCCCATCTTGGTAGTTTCTCCCATCCATTGACAGAGTCTTCGTAGCTATGCTAACTCTTTGGAAGCCCAAGGAGAGCCAAGCTCACCAAGTCTTCATCACCAACAGTAACCCCCATACTTTCCAATTCATCTTTGCAGTGGACAAACTTCGTGAGGCATTTTGGAATATTATCGCCTTTCTCCATTTTTATTTTTTTGAGCTTGTCTTTAAGTTCGAACTTCCTCAAGTCACTTCTACTTTGGAAAAAATCTGTCAAAGCCTTCCACATTAAAGACCCAAATTAAGAATGGAGTGGCTTTCCCGTGAAGGCTAGACACAATATGGTCCTTCACACCTTCCAACATAATCCTTCTCGTCTTTGCTGTCTTCTTTTGCCATGCATCAAGTAATGCAACATCGCTAGATCCTGGCTTAGGAACATCACTATCGATGAACTCCTTCAGCCCATTATCCTTCAGCACTACCTCCATCTTGTCCTTCCAGGCTATGTAATTCGAGCTCCCATCATGGGCATACTCCAATCTCAACCTGTTGAAATACATTTCAATGTATACTCGATTTCTACACCAGAATTATGTGACGTTGGGTGTGGACCACTGTATATCTTGTTTACTTTGTATCACGGCATTGGACCCTTGTACCTTAAAAGGCGGGAACGCCACTCGTAATTAATCGGCTGTTGCCATGGGGGGGTCCGGAGGGGCGGAGCGCTTTGGAGCACCCCCACGGCGGGGTTTCGGGGTTTTGTCTTACATAGAAGCTAAAAACAGATGTAAAATTGCCTTGTAAAAGTATAGTAATTTCTAGTCAATCTGGGCCGTTCATTAGGCAAATGATCTGACGGTAGAAGTTATGTTTAGATTAGGGTTTTTTGCCCTAGAAGGAAACCCCCTTGTATATATGATGGCATTGTATTGTGGCTGTGTATTATGAGTGTATTCTCGGAGCGAGAAATAGAGAGGGAGACTGTGAGAGAGAACAGAGGATATTACAGCGGATCTGCTGTAGGTTTTGTCTCTTCATTTTTTGTTGGATAATATAAAGGAAGGACTGGCTGTTCGGGGTGGACGTAGCCCAAACTGGGTGAACCACGTATATCTGTGTCTCTCTGGTTTTATGTGTTTTGTGTGCTTGTATTTTTTCCGCATATTTTATGTGTTGCATTTCTCCATAATATATAATTTTCTAACAACTGGTATCAGAGCCGAAGGTATATTTGGCTGATAAACTCGCAGGAAAGAAGGGTTCCTAGTTCGAGTGGGAGCAATGGCGGACGATGGTAAGTTTAGGGTCGAGAAATTTAACGGCCAAAACTTCCCGCTGTGGAAGATGCAGATGGAAGATTATCTGTATCAGAAAGATCTATACCTACCATTGAGCGGAAAAACAAAGATGCCGACGACCATGACATATGAGGAATGGAACATTCTCGATAGAAAGGCACTCGGAACAATACGGTTGTGCCTTGCGGCGTCAGTTGCCTTCAATATTTCGAAGGAAACAACAACAGAGGGTTTGATGCAGACGTTGGCGAAACTATATGAAAAACCCTCGGCCTCAAACAAGGTATTTCTTATGAAATGACTATTTAATATGAAGATGTTGGAAGGTGGATCTGTTGCAGACCATTTAAATGAATTTAATATAGTTACCAGTCAGTTAAGTTCTGTAGGGGTAAACTTTGATGATGAAGTTAGAGCTCTGTTATTCTTGTGCTCATTACCAGAAAGCTGGAATAGTTTAGTTATGGCCATTAGTAACTCTGTCTCTGGATCTAGTACTTTAAAGTTTGATGATGTTGTTGGTGCTATCCTTAGCGAGGAAATGCGACGGAAAAGCTCTGGTGAGACATCAGGTAATGCTTTGAGTGTAGAGTCTAGGGGAAGAAGAATGGAAAGAGGAAAGAGCTCGGGTTATCGTAGTAAATCAAGGAAAGGCAGATCCAAGTCCAGATCGGGGATAGTGTGCTGGAAATGCGGAAAGAGAGGACACCTAAAGAAAGATTGTAGATCTTGGAAGGGAAAAGAAGGAGATGCACAACAAGAAAATAATCATGAAGCAAATGTGATAGGTGATGTGTTACAAGATGCTTTGATTCTTTCTTTCGAAAATGTTACTGATTCTTGGGTTGTAGATTCAGGGGCTTCATTCCATGCCACACCTGATAAGAAATATTTTCATGACTATGTTCAAGGAGATTTTGGACAAGTTCGTTTAGGTGATGATAAACCCTGTAAAATTGTTGGAATGGGTAAAGTTATTGTAAAACAATAGAATGGAAACCAATGGCTACTAAAGAGGTAAGGCATGTTCCAGATCTGAAGAAAAATCTGATTTCAACAGGGCAGTTAGGCGGTGAAGGTTGTGTGACAACTTTCACGGATAAAACTTGGAAGGTCACCAAAGGAGCCCTGGTAATAGCAAAAGGTGAAAAGGTTGGTACATTGTATTTATGCAATGGTATTTCTAACTCTGTTAATGCTTTAACTTCCAAAGGAGAAGATGCAGCATTATGGCATCATAGGCTCGAACACATGAGTGAGAAGGGGATGAAGCTTCTTCACTCAAGAAATTTGTTGCCAGGTTTGAAGAATGTTGATTTGGATTTATGTGAAAATTGCATTTATGGAAAACAAAAGAGAGTCAGATTTCTTAGAGTTGGGAAAGAAAAGAAGAGCGAAAAATTGGAGCTTGTGCATACAGATGTATGGGGACCTGCTCAGGTATCATCTCTCGGTGGCTCTCATTATTATGTTAATTTTATTGATGATGCAACTAGAAAAACATGGATTTATTGTATTCAGAATAAATCTGATGTATTTGATACTTTCAAGAAATGGAAAGCTTTGGTTGAGATTGAGACAGAAAAGAAGTTGAAGTGTCTCAGATCAGACAATGGAGGTGAATATTGCAGCAAAGAGTTTGATAGGTACTGTTCAGAGCATGGAATTCGTAGAGAGAAGACAGTTCCAAGAACACCACAAGAAAATGGTGTGTCGGAAAGGATGAACAGAACAATCATGGAGCGTGCAAGGTGCATGAGATTGCATGCAGGATTGCCTTTACAATTTTGGGCAGATGCTGTAGATACTGCTGTTTATCTAATAAATAGAGGGCCTTCAAGTTCCTTGGATGGTGGTATTCCGGAGGAAGCATGGACAGGTAAAAAGGTAAACTACTCTTTTTTAAAGCCTTTTGGTTGTGAGGCCTTTGTCCATATTAATAAAGAAAACAGAACAAAGCTTGAGGCAAAATCAAAGAAATGTACCTTTATTGGATATGGTGCTAATGATTTTGGTTATCGCTTATATGATTATGAAAATCACAAAATCATTAGGAACAGAGATGTAATATTCAATGAAAAGGTCTTGTATAAGAATCAGTTGCAGGAAAAGAAACAGGAAAAAGAAAGCAAGGAATACACGGTTCTTGATGAGATAACTAAAAAAGTAAAGGTGCCTGAAAATAATAATAATCAACAACCACAGCAGCAGCAACCACCACAACAGCAACAGGCACCTCAAACACCTGAAAGTGGTGTTAGAAGATCTACCGGGATAAGTAGACCCCCTGAACGATACTCTCCTTCATTATATTATTTATTGTTGATTGATTCTAGTGAACCTGAATGTTATGAAGAAGCAATGCAGGTTGAAAGCAGGAAGAAGTGGGAGCTAGCCATGGAAGAAGAGATGGACTCCTTAATGCATAACCAGACTTGGGACTTAGTTAGGTTGCCTGCAGGTAAAACTGCATTGCAGAATAAATGGGTTTACAGGCTGAAGGAAGAAGATGGAGGAAAACAAAGGCACAAAGCTAGACTTGTGGTGAAGGGGTTTGCACAGAAGAAAGGTATTGATTTTGATGAAATATTTTCTCCTGTTGTTAAAATGACTTCAATCAGAACTATTTTAAGTCTTATAGCAGCAGAATATTTACATCTTGAACAGTTAGATGTAAAGACAGCATTTCTCCATGGAGATCTGGAGGAAGAGATCTATATGGAGCAACCAGAAGGATATGAGGTCAAAGGGAAAGAAAAATTAGTGTGCAGGCTAAAGAAGAGCTTATATGGCTTAAAACAGGCTCCAAGGCAGTGGTATCTAAAATTTGACAAGTTTATGTCTGAACAAGGTTATACTAGATGTCACTCTGATCATTGTGTTTATCTAAAAAGGAAAAATGATGGCGGCTATATTATATTGTTATTGTATGTAGATGACATGCTTGTTGCAGGGTCTAACATGCAGGAAATAAATGTGCTCAAAAGAAAATTGGAAAATTCATTTGCAATGAAGGATTTGGGAGCTGCAAAACAAATCCTTGGTATGAGGATAGCTAGAGACAGGAAAAATCGTAAATTAACACTGTCTCAGAATGAGTACATAGAAAAGGTGTTGAAAATATTTAATATGCAGAATGCAAAACCAGTTAGTACACCTTTTTCTAGCCATTTCAAACTTATTAAGGAGATGTGCCCCAAGACCCAAGAAGACATGGATTATATGTCTAAAGTTCCATATGCATCAGCAGTTGGAAGCTTAATGTATGCAATGGTCTACACAAGGCCTGATATTGCACATGCAGTGGGAGTTGTAAGCAGGTACATGAATAATCTAGGAAAAGAACATTGGATGGCAGTAAAATGGATTCTCAGATATTTGAGAGGTACCACAAATCAAGCATTATGCTTTGGTGGTTCAAACATTGCTCTACGGGGATATGTTGATGCAGATATGGCAGGTGACAGAGATAACAGGAGGAGCACTACAGGATATGTATTTACTGTAGGTGGAACAGCTGTCAGTTGGGTTTCAAAAATCCAAAGTGTTGTTGCACTTTCAACAACAGAAGCCGAGTATGTTGCTGCTACAAAGGCTAGTAAAGAAATAATTTGGTTACAAAGGTTTATGGATGAATTGGGTAAGAAGCATGATATGGGCACGTTATACAGTGATAGCCAAAGTGCCATTCATCTTGCAAAGAACTCAACATTTCATTCCAGGACTAAACACATACATCTCAAGTACCATTTCATACGGTCGGTATTGGAAGATGGAGAGTTGAAGCTGGAAAAGATACACACTAGCCAGAATCCTGCAGATATGCTAACAAAAGTTGTAACCAGGGAGAAACTGAGAACATGCTCAGTTTCAATTGGTCTTCAAGGATGACGATGAAGATGAGGAACAACCAGGTCCAAAGAGGATTCATTGTCTAGCAAATGAAGTAGCGGTGGAGTTTCTACAATCAGTCTCCAAGTGGGAGATTGTTGGGTGTGGAACCTGATTATCTTGTTTACTTTGTATCACAACATTGGATCCCTGTACCTTAAAAGGGGTGGCAACGCAGTGATGTCATTTAGTGGGGGTCTGGGGGTGGCGGCGGCACCGGAGCCCCTAGCGGGGTTTCGGGAGACGGAGTGCCTACCTTAAAACGGATGTAAAATTACCTTGTAAAAGTATAGTATTTCTAGTCAATCAGGCTACTCATAGGCGGATGATCTTGTTAGCCACCTATATTATTTTGTTATACCAAAAGGTGGCTAAATCTGTTTTGAGCCTTCAAGGAACAATTTTTCATTACTAAAATTTGTTGGCTCTCGAAGACTCCTTGTAGGCCTCATGCCTCTGTCCAAAATCTTCATCACTTTCCCTATTAATTCTGCTGATTTCCTGTAAGAAACTGCTGAAGAAACCATCATTTTCCCCTTTCTCCCACTCATAACTAACCTTCATTTACTCCCCCTTTTCTCCATATTATTTCCCTACTTTTCATAAGTTTCTCCTTCCATTCATGAAAATCCTCCTGACATGGTTTAAAACTTCTTTTTGAGCTGTGCCGAAACCCCAAATCCATTTAAAACCTTGAAATTTTTCATAAAAAACAAAGTTTCATTGCTATGGACCTAAGCCCCTTGGGCTAAGCCCTAAACCACTTCCCCACCATACGCTTTGGGTCTGGAACCACTTGCTAATACGTTAAGGTGCTAATCGCATCGGAAAGAATCAAAGACGCAAGTCTTTGCCATACTCCAAAAGTTTCGATTGCGATTAGCCTTGCTGCTTAAGACCCCCGATCATATTATTTTCATATAACCCTGAGCCCGCCCTCGGCGCTTAAACCTTGTGTATATTTCATTTCCGACCCATTTTTCCTTTGTAAATTACAAAAACCCTCTTTTCCAAAGTTTTGATTTAATGAGCCAAAGTCACATGTTAAATATAAAATGGTTAGATCAAAAAGACCGATCGCGCAATCGCAATCAGGGAAATTTCAATGGGTTGATCGGAAAGACCAGGCTCGCAGTTCCGATTGCGATTAGGCCCTTATTATATATAAAGCCTCGAGCCTATCAATTTTCATACATCCAAAGGCCCCGCAGTCGGGCGCCTGTCCGCTTTATATATATGTTTTTCCACCCCGATCCATAAAAACCTTTGTTTATTTCAAAAGTTCGGGTTTTATATAAAATACAAGGGTTTCTCCCCGATTCCATTCTCCACCGTTGATCTAGTCCTTTGATCCAACGGCCTGCGCTCAATCGCATCGCAAACTTTCAATCGCATGCGTTTTTGTTGCGCCCCCGATTGCCGATCCCCGATTCGATCCCGACCGTCCATCTGTTTCGCGATCCGACGGCCATCGCACACCCTTGCGATCCCTCCGATTCATTCCATGTCGTCGATCTAGTCCTCAGATCAACGGCCAGCGCTCAATCGCAAAGGGCTCAATCGCAAAGTTTCAATCGCATATTGTTGTGTGACCTCCCCGATTTCGATCCTCCGATTAAATCTGGGCCGTCCATTTCCCGCCTATCCAACGGTCCTTATTCCCTCCGATCGCAAGTCTTACCGCCATTTCAAAACCCTCCGATTCACTTTCCGCCGTTGATCTGATCTGCAGATCAACGGCCAGCGCTTAATCGCATCGCTGCGTTTCAATCGCACACACTTACCTGCCACCCCCGATTGAGATCCTCCGATTAGATCTGGACCGTCCACGTGTCCAGATCGGACGGTCCAAAACCACCCCGCCTTATTTCTTCTCCCCGCTCTCATTTTCCTGTTTTGCGCCGATCTCCACCGTTAGATATTTTTATCCGACAGCTACGCTCCTCCCCCGCCATCTGAAGCAATTTAAACCTATTTTTCGCAGGATTTCTTAATTGTTTTGTGTTTGATGCAGGTGTTCTAAATGGTTTTCCATTGTATAACGAAGAAATGCCAAGGGATGGGAATGACGATTCTCATGCCCTCGTTTCATTACAGAGAAGCCATTCACGGGGCTCTATTCCATGTTTCGTCAGTACTCTATGAGTATTGATGCCATAAAGCCCAGTGCGGGTCTGCACATCGACAAGACACTGTTTTAATTCAAACACAGTTAAAGAGTATCAGTTTTGAAGACAGAGCACAGCAGATGAAGATTGAAGATAGTTTTTATGGGGATTACGGCTAAGATAGTTATTAAAAGCCTAATCCCCAATCTAAAACACAGTTTAAAAGAAAACCTAAAGTGTTTTATCAGACAGAAAGCCTCCACCGCCACATCTGAGGCAAATTGATTCCTCAGCTACCACCGAGCCACCTGTTGCCTCAAAGCATTCAAATAGAGGTCGAAGTTATTGAAGAAAATCTGATATTCGCCTCCAGCACAGCCAAGAAATTACTCCACACAGCGTACAGAGCATCAAAGTCAAATAAAGCTCCCATCGAGCTTTGATATTTATTATGTGATGTTGAGTCCCGAATTTGTCTCTCTTCCATACACTTTTCCATATCTCTTTCACTCACCTAAACCTCAAAAATTGTCAAATATCATGTGCAAAAGGGTATCTAACATGGTTTTTAATTATGTTTGTGTGTTTTCTATTTGATTTAGATTTTGTTCATACAGCTGCGGAAACTTGTCACTTTCCGCAGCTGCTGCAACTTTCCGCAGCTATTTTGTGGAAATCGATGTTACGGGTGTCTACGAAGGAAACGAGCCACATGGGCAGGCTAGGAATGACAAGGACATGGTTCGTGTCCTATTGGTTCAAGTAAATTCGTCAAAGAAAGCCGCGGTCAAAGCCATCCACGTGGAAGTCAACTATGGAGTTCTATGTCGGCTGGACTCTGTTTCGTGGCATTTAAACATCCCTACGGCCGTTTCCAAGCTTGCGGAGGTTAATTGACATCTGTGCAAAGTTCTGGAGTTGAATTCAAGCGCCCACCTTCCATAGATCCGTTTTCCAACATGGACATACTCCTATATCCGTGGCCTTAGTGGTCTGCGTGCTGGCTGCTATCATAAACTTCAGGAAACAGTTACATTTTATTGCTTTATAAAGAGCGTTTGCATACGCACGTAGAGTTAGTTGATAGTTGTTAGT